>JAUMTS010053680.1:0-10910 GCA_032273385.1 Ophiopholis aculeata | reverse complement strand
GTAGGGGGTGGGACTTTACCCGAAGGTGGGACATTACCCGCGTCAGTATGGTAATACACATGAGATTGCTGGCTTGCAACATGAGTAGATCGTCTAAAGGCCCGACTTTTACCTGAGATTACCTGGTTTCTTTTACATTAGGGTTTAGAATGAGCAACATTTGAAAAGATGTTTTACAGTGATAACAAATCTGTTAGATTGTTTCTGCTTAGTCAAGCTCACAAATAAGAAATGAGAAAAGGTTAAAGAGGGTATTTGAAATTGTGTCTGAAGTTTAAATTTTGATACCATAGAACATAGGTTAAAGATGTTCAGCAAGGGCAATGTTGTCCTTATGATAATTTGTGTTTCATTGTCACTTCGTTATTGTATTTTTGACATATACATAAACATCTACCTGGTTTAGGAAAGGTACTCAAGTCTGAAACGATGTTAATACTGAAAGCTTCATATTATTTCAAATTAATATATGTGCACTTAAGTGATAAATTTGAAATTCCTTAACCATATAGAGTAAATAAAAGATTCAGTTTTGTTTATTCCAATATGAACTTGTAATAGATTAGGATTTCATTAGTTTTTACTTCTCAATTATAATTTGTTCTGGGTATTTTACCTTGAGCATTTGTGAAGTGTGAAGTATAATTATATAGGTATGTTTGCTAGTATTACTTGTGTATGGCATTGCAATTAGAGTACCAGGTATTGTATTCAGCGGTGCATAGACCATTTAAAAGTGCAGTAAAGGAACACAATTAGTACTTCAGCTTCATTGTCAGGTCGAAATTATATTAGTAGTTCAAACGAAGCTAAGGTAAAAAGCAATGGCAGGGTGAAAGTGATTCATGTGACATTTTATGATTTAAAAGTCTTATGTTTTAATGACTGTTTTGATTGTGCATGTGACAGGTCATAAGTTTATTTACTTCATAGAATAACATCAATGTTTTATGTGTTTATATCTTGCAGGCTTTGTCATACAGCAATGATTTTGTGTTGTTACTAGTCACCTTGATACAGGAAGCTTTTCAACTACCATTGCAGACAGACCCAGATAAAGGTAGGTTTATTTGCATGTAGATTGTTTAATTCAGGGGCATTAGGCGACATGATAGCAGAGAAAGGCAGAGAAAGCTGGGAGTAAGTAGAATTCCCCCTAAACCTAAAAACACAACATGTTTACCAGGGGAGGGAGGAGGAGAGCAGTATATAAAAGTCTGCTACAATGGTAAGAAAGACTAATCTTCGTACTTACTGTAGTATAAAGCAGGGGTTTGTGGCCTGCAAACTGTGATGAGGGTACAGCAATTTCCATATTATCTTAGTCTATCATGGATATCGGGCTTGCACTAGATTGTATGTACAGGAACAGAGATGGTTGGTCTCTTCTGAGGTGTACTCCCTATAAAAGAGACGTATCACTGCCATTGACCACCTAAAAAAAGGAGGTTTTGGTGAAAAAGTAAGTTAAAAAAATATGTTTACCTTTGGGTCTAGAGTGTCAGTGATCAAAGTCTTCTGTTGAGAGAGACCAGAATGAAGGGGAGGGGGAAGTCATCTGGTATCAAATTGATAAAGATAAAGATAAAGGGTGTCATTAGATAACAGCAGGTGAAAAAGTAGGATATTTTGATAATATTAAAGAAGGGGTCCATGAATGCTGAGGGTCGCTCCGGGGGTCTCCTCTTGTCTCTGGTGTGGTATCTTCTCCAGGTTCGTACCTAACTGCCATGTATGGACATTTCTTTGTATTTTGTGAAAGTATTTGGTTTTCTAAGGTATGGTTTTAGATGTATTAAACTTTTATGCCAATTTTTTTCTATTATTTGTGGCATTCTTGGTTGGAAATGCTTCCTATAATACGTATTTACGACCATATAATGGATTGCTTTTGTCTGGTATTTAGACAACAACATTGTTGTGAATAATGAGATAATGTTGTAGACATGTCATTGAACTTGAGTTGATCCTGGTGTGGTTTCTAAGAATAATAGGTGACATATAGGCAATGGTATACATTGCCATGACATTAGAATAACATGTTGTGTAGGCTGTATACCTGTGGATTTTTGGTTTATCATAAATATTGTGTGTAAGTTCAGTTATCAATATGTTGCAATTGCAGGTTGGTTAATGGAATGTTTAGCATATTTTTACAATTAAAAGTTTGCTTTGCTTTATGTTTGAAAAGGGTGGGTGATAATCTTCTGACATTGTAGGATCTAGTTTCAAAGGTAGACAGTTTGTATCCTGGTTTTGTACGTGTATTTCCCAATTGGGTGGTGAATTGCACCAGGAAATGGCCTAAAGTTCCTGTTTATGATAACCTATAGGTATACATGCTTTGTGATCACGTTTATTGCCTTGACAGAATAGTATTCAATTACACTATCACATTAATGGGATGCAAGTTTACATAAATATACTGTAAGTTAAAATAAGTCTGAAGATATTTCCCAGGCTAATTTAGGACAAAGAGAATCCCTTCTATTTTAAGCTATGAATAAGTGAAACTGAAACTGAACTTTTGTTATTGTTTTGTTAAACCTAATGTTACAAGTTATTTTTGTATGGGGTTTGTTTACAAAAATGAAACATGATTCATGTATTATTTTTAATAATTTGTGAGGCATTTGCATTGATGTTAATAATCTCCCTGGTAGTTTTGATCAACTGCAAGTGCGCCAGTTGTAACTAAAAAGACAGTTAATGGTATCAACTGATAATGCATCTCGGGGAGTGAAAGTTAAAATTCACAAGCTAACACATAATTGATTGAAATATATTTAGGACTATCTTGCAGTAGTTCAAGCGTTGGCTGATGTGTAGCATATTGCATTGCCAGTCCCAATCCTGGCGACTTATTCATAGCAATGGCCTGATGGCACGTTATCGGTAAAACGTATCATGCACACATGTTAAGACATAAATGTAGCCATGTATGAGTGCTTTTTAACCCAACCACTGTGTAACTTTATATCCATCAGTAATAACTTTTGAGTGAATTTTCCCCGGGCCTACATCATTAAATTTGCTGATATGAAGTAATCATACTTTGAACAACTACGTACCACCATATTGTTGTTGTTCTAATCTTTGGAACACAACCAAGTCAGATGACTAGTCTAATGTTGTCACAAGATCTTGGTATGACTTATAATTTTCTAACAAGTTGTGTTTTAGCTTTGCTTGTAAAACATAAATTGTGAATAAAACAGCTGCCAAATGTGTTCTTTAAATCAGTTTTGTTAGCAATACACAAATTGAAAGCACTTTCCACGTAGAAAAGAAAGTTAAAGCTTCCAATTATCATCTAAGGATGGCGATTCACTGGTATAGTGACTAGTTCAAGCCTCAGCTCATATACCTGTTACAAATTATGATATGCCATAGGTTTTCTGTTGTGATCACTGTGGCCTGGTTTGAGCAAAAGGTAAAATCAGCCAGTTGGCAAAATGATATTTTAAAGTGTACTGCATCAGTGAATATTGGTGCTGGACACCATCTGACACACACCCCCACACATATATACATATCCCACACTCATCTTCTTGGAAAGCCAATAAATAAATTTGTCTCACATACCCGCACATGTAAGTATGTAGAGCCAATTAGTCTACGAGCTGAGCCCTTTTTTTTGCATTTTTATTTAGTTGACAGATATTTAAAAAAAAAGGGAGCAATTTGGCCGGAAATAAGCGCCTCCCCAAAAAGTGGGCCAAAAACAAAATAAAAAAAGAATTTCCCCATTTCACATTGTTCATTTTATATTTAAAAAAAAGAGAAGCATATATAAATAGCATAATAAATTATTGTCTAAAATTACTTTTTTTGGCCTAAATGTGCAGTACAAGAACATTCTGTGTGTCTGTGGTTGCAGATATAAGCTCAAAATGTTGCTGGTGGGGTCGTTACGAAACTGTCCTTTTAGCTGGAGACTAATCACATAGGATATTTCATAGCTATTAAATAAAAATAAATTTGTAGGAGATTAACCATGGCCTAGAACACTAAATTAAACAATTACATTTTAAAATTTAACCACACAATTCTTCTATCTAGTTCTTTCTATGAAGTCTGGATTTAACTTTATCAATGACCCGTTTCCCACTATTCGCACAGGTATCCACTGTCCAGACATGAACTTGTCAGTAAAGAGATAGGTCATTTATTGTTAACAAATCTGACATAGTTTTAAGAAGCCCTTGAATAATATTGACATTGACACAATATGGTACTGGTATTTGGAAAACCAGTCATGTGTGTAAAAAGTGTGTAGTGATTTCAGCATTTAATTTTTAGTATTTTATGAATGAGCATGATTCTGTGGCTGATTTGTTAAGCATTTGGTGTCTGGTATGAAGTTATCGTGGTCTATTGGAGATTCTGATTTTGTCAGGTAATTTTAACTACTTATAATTAGTTTTATTTTAGTAAATAATCTTGATAGGTATTCAATAAACAGGATTCTCACATGATATTTTGCGACCTTTTATTATAGATATCATGTGCTCTAACATGTACATGGGAAATGAAAGTGATTTGCACTGGTGTTATGTGACTGCATGGTGATCCAAATAAAAGTACACTATATATTAGTAAATGTCATGTTTTTCAGGCAAATGGATTTATAATATGTTTGATTGACTACTTGTGACATAGGTTAAGTCTTCAAAAGCACCTTACTAAATGCGCCTTAAAGTCAGCCTGGGAACGTGAATTTTAATATACAGGTAAAACATATCATTTTAAGTCTTGTGTTTCGAGTTGAAATACCACCAAATACAGATTGGGTTGAGATTGTGAAAGCTATGAAAATGACAGAACCTACTTTTTAGCTGATTCATTATTAGGCAGATTCATTCTGTTTTGAATCTTGAAAGGTTAACACCATGTACATAAGTTATATTTAAAAGGTGGATAAAATCTAAGTTTTTGATATTTTAATTGGCAAAATCTACATTATTTGGAGTGTGATTTGTTGCTACTCTAGGTAACAATAGAGCGTGACCTGCAGACTGCAGAAATGTTTGAAGTGGTGCACAATTTCAGAAAGGATTGTCTAGACTTCATTTCACTGATTCTGTAGTTTGCTAAAAAGATGTTTTAATGTACATGTTGAGCTAGGTTTTCTGCATACATGTGTAGTTAATTGATTCAGTATCATGTAAAAACTTACCAATTTCAATGTTTTTTCTTGTGTTTTCCTCTACAGATCGTAAAGTCAACATTCCAACATTGGAATCCTGCCTTCAAATGAGAAACAATCTGAAACGCTATTCATCAATGCCTGGTTTATTCAAGAGGTCCACAAGTATGGACAAGAAACCACAGAGGTCCTCCACTGGACTAGGAGGAGGAAGCCCACATCACAACAGGGGATCCCGCAGTAGAAAAACAGCATCCGGTAGAGGGAAGAACAAACACGACACAACAGACTCAGATAATGACGATGTCAGAAGTCCACATAGTGGTCTTATGAGTTCATCGTCAGTTCAGTTTGTTTATAATGGACAGAATGTGCATCAGAGGTGGCAAGATGACCAACCCATAGTGCAATTGCCACTTCTGATTGATGCTGAACTGCAGAAAGTAGAGTTGCAACAAACTGATACATTAGATCTATGTCTGGTGCTGCTATCTTTATTAGAAAGACTGTGCTCAAGTGAAGTAATGCATTCCACTCATAGAAATTCCTTGTCGTTATTCCTTGCACCACAGCTCACACAACTCCTCACTGTACTTGATAAATTTCCTGCTGAAGTTCTACAGGATGGCAAATCAGAACAAACTGTGTTTGGGAAAGGATGGACTAGTGATACTGTCACTCTGTTGCAGAGGCTTGTGTTGAGAGTAGTATTGAAGCTGTGTTTCTATAGTTGCACACAGCATCAAGAAGCTTCCAAATTGGCATCCACAGGAATTCTGTTTACACTGATGCAAATTGCGAGGAACATGCACACACGTTTGAGTACTTTTAAACCACCGCGTAGTACCTATGATAAGAGTGTCAATGGTGAGCAACTAGCTGAAGACTCTGAAAGTGAGTCCGAGATTGCAGACAAAGAGGATTTGTTATTGGAGGGTATAAACCAAGACACAAATGCTAATATATTGGAAGAGGAAGACAAGGAACCAATGACAGGAGCTGGTGAAGATTCAAGGACACCAAGTCATTCTTTGACACCAGCTCAGCAGTACCATCTTAAGTATGATCCAGACTGTATTTCTGATGTAGTTCATGGAGTCATTTTACTGTTAACGTCCATCATGCATAGTTGTAGTGATAACCAAACTGTTGTGACTCATGCTTTAACTCTATTGAATGAATTCACCACAAGTGGCGGGTATTCCCTCATGTCATCTCTGTTGTTAGACTTAGATTATGAATTATCAGCAGGTATTTCTGATGGACGCAAAGTCAAGAAGATCAAAGATCGGATCTTCTGTATGCTGTCAAGTTTATCCAAACTGGTCACTGCAACAAAGAAGGCAAAACTTGAGTATGTGCACAAGTTCCAGTGTCTGAAAAGAACTCACCACACATGTGATTATACTCATAGAATGCACCATCATCACAGCTTACTAGGAATGGCACACAATGTGTTCATGGACGAAAAGCACCAAATGCCCCCCTCAGAACCTTCTAGTCCAACAAGTCCAGCTGAAGCTCTTATGAGAGCAAATCGTGGCAAATGTTGTGTAGCAGAACCAGTAGATATGTTGTTGGAACTGATACAAGAAGTTCAATGTCGATTCACAATTATCATGTTGTTGTACTCACTAGAACCAGCTGGAATATGTTGCTGTATGACACCAAAACATGTGATTACACCACTCTTGCAAAGTATTGAACAAAGACCAGCTGCAGTAAGAACTTTGCTGCTAAATGTCTTAGCCAAGTTTGTTTTACAACAGCTAGGAGGTGGAGAGAGGCGTGTTGATAATTCTTCAGTTGGAGCTTGTGATGAGTGTGCATCCAGAGATGGCTCATCTCGCCCTGTTTCACCGCAGAGTGTCCCTTTGTCGCCACCACCAACTGTACATGCAGCACCTGTGGAGCATTACCCTTCAAGTGATAGTGCTATAGGGAGTGATGGTAGTTTACAAGATGGAGATGAACTAACCACAAGGTGGCAGATTTTTGGCAGGTATAATTCACTTCTGGCAAGCAAAGATGAGAGTCTAAGTGTGCAGATAGCAAAACACCTGTTACATCTAGTGAAACATGGGAACATTGTCATCAAGCAGGAGTTATATGTTCGAGTCTTTCTTCCATGTTTTGAATCTACAGGCCCAGGCGACCCTGGTGCTGTGACAAAGCCTAGTAGAATTACTTCACCTGTTGTCTTGGAATACTGTTTTTGTGCATTGCCTCCAATGTTGACTACTGCCTCAGCTCAGAACCTATTTCTAATCCAAGGTGGATTAAGCCAGCTGCTTCATCTCCTTAGACTAGAGGTCACCCGTATGCACGTATTGCGGGTATTTGAAGTACTTATCCTTTCAGAAGAAGGTAAAGTACCGTATGATACCAAGTTGAGGGAAAGAACTTCTACAACAGATAGCGGTTTAAGTGGATCAACACAAAGTTTAGCAAAGAGCTTCGACAGCATTGGAGAAAGTGCTGTTGTTGATGCATTTGTGAAGATTGTACTTGAAGTCATTCCATGTGATTTAGATACCAATTGTGAAAGGAATGTCAGTAATAGCACGACAGGGACTGATTTAAACCATACAGGCTCAAGTGGTCAGGATGATTTATTAACATCATATGAATTTGTTCAAACACCAGTCAAGTTAAATGTTAGTGGATCGTATATTGAGATCGGTAGTAAAGCGCTTTCAGAAAGCGACAACTCATTCGCAAATACTCTCTCCCCTGCCACACCCACTCCGTTCACAAGAGTGTTCAACCCACAAGAGCAGGGTTCAGACTTAGTTGGTGTGTTAAGCGAAGACAAGTTAGAAATGGCAGCTGATATCTGGAGAACTTGTAGTGTATTATTTTGTTACAGTCAGACATTCCAGGAATGTTTCTTTCAAAATGATGGTGACATCCTAGCGAGGAAGCTCTTGAAGGATGCTCTTCAAGGTCTGAATGATTTATCTAAGGATTGCGGTACCTTTCAGGTGACTTGGTCACCCTTGAATGATAGACGTCTTAGGAGGACATCAGTGGTGTATGGGCCGGAGACTAAATTGGAATTGATGCTGGATATTGTGGGATCTTTGATGAGAGTTAACCTCGCCGTGGCTGGTTTGGGACGGAATCCCAGAGGAGATTCAGTGGTGAGTTGGCAATCAAATTGGGTTTTGTTTTCAATTTTTAAAAAATAAAATCCCCAAAACTTGTTTTGCATGTTTATTGTTTGTGCCCTGTTCTACCATCCATGAATACGAAGGTGTCTTAGCTTGCTTTCAATCAACAGACTTGTAATCAATGCTTTTATTACTTTGTCTGATTTTTCAAACACATTAGCTGTTTCAAACTATAACCATACCAGTTACTGAAGGTGTCTTTGCATTGAATCAACAGACTTGTGTCAAAGCTTATATCATTTGTCCTCAGATTATTTCAAACAAATTAGCTGTTATAAACAATATTCATATTAGTTATTGACTGAAAAGTTAATTGATGTTGTGTGTAGCTCAGAGATAGAGACAGATAAAGACAAGGTTATATGATTTAAAAGGCTATTATTTGAAAACTAAAGTTGAAACAGATCGCAGCTCAAAGCTATTGTTCCCATTTCTAGTTTTGACCAGACTACACTGTTCAAGGGTGTTTACTATTCTTCCAACCAAAGCAATGATCTGTTTTGTTTTTTGTTGTGCTGAATCAAGTAATGAAAAGCTAGAATTCATGATGAAAAGATCACACTAGTTACTAGTAACTTGTCAACAGTTATAGAAAAATATGACAACCAAAGTTCTGTAATTTCAGTAATAATTCTGTTTTTTGATTGAAAAGTTCATTGCTATTCAATTCTAATCTTTTTCCCCCCCAAATCACGTCACAGGAATCACCCTTCAGTCAGCTGATCAAAGACATCAGACAGCCATTGAGCCAATCACATGTGCTGAGTTCTTGCCTGGGTAGACCCATAGCTGAGATGTTGATGAGCGTATCACAATCACAAAATATTGATATCCATGGCAACCATACCTGCCAAGTTGCCAATGCAAGTGTAAGTTTTGTAGTTAGTTCCTTTATAAATGCTACAATGTTTGATCTGAAAGGATCATGGTGTTATGATTTTTTGGGCTGTAGAATTTAATCTTATTGCCATGATCCTTGTTTTTACAATAATTTAAAAGTCCGAAGAGGTCACCCAAAAATGTAGAATTGATAGGTTATGTCAACTTGAAGCTGTAGAATGAGAGACTAATGATTGTTATACTCGACTGCAAAGCTCTTTGAAACACATTGGTACGTCATACGCCCTACACTGTTTTTTGCTTGGCATGGCAATAGATCAATATTAAAACGCTTGACGCTCTGTCGCTACTCTTCACGAGTGGCTGGTAGCGTATGAGTGTAAATTAAACTGCAGCTGGTGGTTTGTGATCAGATTAGACTATCAGCTATTGAAAGTATTGTGATTCCAGAATAAATCCAGCTTAAAGTAAACCCTGGGAGAATAGGCTTAGTGATTCCTTGATCACAAGAAACAGATTTTCCAGTTTTCCAGGTTTTGCAATTGCTTAAATCTAAAATTTAAGTGTCTGGAATAACTTGTTTGTTTAATGTCCTGGCAATAATTGTGATTTCTGCGTATTCACTGCATGAAAATACAAACACACATATTATGTAATTTCATGCAAGATCTAACATCTGTGACACACAGAAAGAAAAAGTGCCTAGCGGCAAAGTGACAATATTTTGTTGTAGTATGACTCCAATCCTTCTGTGATGAAAAGATATACAAAAGGGCAAGTTCTTTACATATTATGTAATTTCATGCAAGATCTAACATCTGTGACACACACAGAAAGAAAAAGTGCCCTAAGCAGCAAAGTGACAATATTTGGTGGTAGTATGACTCCCATCCTTCTGTGATGAAAAGATATACAAAAAGGCAAGTTCGTTTTTACTTCCTAAGTTCAGAAATACATTTTATGATTTTTGTTTAATATATTATGTTACTTACATTGCAGGGAATACATTTGATCTGCAAATTTACTCACAGCTTTCATGATAATACTAAATATTCTAAGTTTTTAATTTTTTTCCCCTTCATTAATGCGTAACTTTTGAAATATTTGTACAACTTTCTCACTGTAGTGTATGGATGATGCCGCCCTAGTGTGGTCATTAGAAGAAGTCCAGGAAGTGAGTGATGCTCAGAGTGAACACAGCGACCTATACAGTAATGAAGGTGGTTATGAAGCTGATAGTGAAAGGGATGAAAGTGCTGTTGGTGAGTACAGAAATGGAACCAGTGGTGGGGATGGGAGGGGTTGGATGCTCAGAGTGAACACAACCTGTACATCAATGGAGGTGGTTATGAAGCGAACTGTTAATGTGATGAAAGTTGCATTGATTGTGTCCAATATTTCTAGCATATGGGGCTGTTTGAGTACCTTTACCTATACTATACCAAACCAAATTAGTTTCATTGCATCCAGGATAGGTCACTTATATTTATGAAATTATGAAAGTCATGTTTACAGTGCAATACCACAATTTGATGTAATGCATGTCGTGATGCACATGATGCAGAAAAGACATACAATTATTCATCAAAATTCAAGTGACTGAAGGTATCATCTCATGGACAACCAGTTGCCATCGTAGTGACACTGACTATAATGATATTTTTTTTTGCTTAATAGCAGTGATTTATTAAGCGCATTTCCACAATGACCAATGCACTGTACATGATAATTATTATACAATATAAAAT
>JAUMTS010053458.1:0-10911 GCA_032273385.1 Ophiopholis aculeata | reverse complement strand
GCCGTGGTGACCGAGAAATGGCAAGGTCTAACATTCCAACAAGATATTAAATATCATTGATCTAGGATTGAACAAAAATATAGCGTAACAATTAATATTAACAATAGGCTACAATACCATATAATTATAAACAAACATACTTGTCAATATTGGGATACAGGTTACCATAATGAAGACAAAAAGAGAGGGAGTGTGATCAAGTCCATCATAGCCCAATAGGGCGTTAAATACAGTCATAAAAGGTCGAAGGGAACGAATGCTGTTAAACATAACAATCAAGATAAGAGGGTTGCATACAACGAGTGAATCAAAACAAGTCAATAATGAAATTTAGGAGTCGACAGACTTAAATCCATAAATTGAATAGTTTACGTGCTAATGGAAGATCACGTGTGTAAACAATAATATGCAGTGAAATATTATGTATCAAAGTTTACAGAAGTTAAACATCAAATAATTTATCAAAGATTTATGGCTGTATACATGTTGAAAAAGATAATTGGCCAAATGTCAAAAGCATATTCCATGGAAAGTTTGCATTACTAAAAAGAAAACACAGCGAGTAACCCAAAACGTACATATTGTGCAATCATGAAAGAGTGTTTCATAGAAGGAATGTCAACTAAAACAGAGCGTGTAGACCTGAAGTGATGTGAAGATAAAATAATGTGAAAGAGCCAAAAAAATGTGAATTTGACAAACACACTTCCATGATATACATAATTGCACGCATAAAATAATGGTAGAACTCGTTTAGTTGTACAAAAATCAATGAAAAGTACAAGAAATCGTTTAAGGCATGGCTGACAATTTGATTGTAGACTCATAACAATAAAAACAAATTGAAAGGATTGAATGTACATAACTAAAACACGGAGGAATTAAAAGTTAGGGGTAAGGTACCGTAACGTCCGTGTGTATTGTGCAGGGATGAAACATGCGGTAATGGAAAATAGCGGCAGGCACGCGCACAATAGGGAATAGATCTATCATCTCCTCAGTGTATCAGTATGCATATATTTCAACAAAATAGAGGTGTGTTACTATTGGATACAATAGCAGAATTAAGGAATATTACAATAACTGAGATCAGTAAAATAAGACAGTTTTGCAAATTGTTTACAGCAGTTTCACACAATGTGAAATATAATAGTAGACCAATAAATAACATAAAGTAGAGAAAACTTTAGATTTATGACTGTAAACATATTGAATAAGATAATAGACCAAATGTCAAAAGCAGATTCAATGGAAAATTTGTATTATTGAAAAAAACAGCAAGTTACCCATAACGTACATATTGTGTAATCATGAAAGAGTGTGAGAAGGTAAGGCAACTGGAACAGTCGTGTAAACACGGAGTGACGTGGAGAAAAAAAATAATGTGAAAGCGCCAAAAGTTGAAATGATGAATTTCTACAAACACTCTACCATGATATACACAACTGCACGCGACAAGTAATGATAGGCCTCATTTAATTGTACAACACTCAATGAAGAATAAAATAAAAAAGTTTAGAGCATGGCTGACAATTTGGTTGTAGACTCATAACAATAAGAACCAATTAAAAGGATTGAAATTACACAACTGAGACACGGAGGAGTTGAAAGTTAGGGGTAAGGTACCGTAACGTCCGTGTGCACCGTGCAGGGATAAAACATGCGGTAATGGAAAATAGCGGCAGGCACGCGCACATTAGGGATCAGATCTAGTTCCTCAGTGTATCAGTATATAGATTTCAACAAAATAGAGATATATTTGTATTAGATACAATACCAGAATAAAGGAATATTACAATAAATTGAAATCAGTGAAATTAGATAGTGTACAAACAGTTTACAGCAGTTCCACACAATGTGAAATATAACAATAGACCAATAGTAACTAAAGTAGAGAACACTTTAAAATCCAGACATATTTGATTTACTGCAGTAATATGAATAATGCATGTCTACAGTAAAGGATCAAATGAGAAAAAGGAAACTAAATAGGGAGGGGAAGGAATTGAAAGCACTCATAGATTGTACAGCAACGTGGAACTGATTTTGTACACAATTGATTTTATCAAGAAATGATCACCATGAACATGGACGAGTGCTGTCAGAATAGCAGACTTGCCAAATTATATAAGACACGTGTGAGCAAGAATAAAGAATGAAAAAAAAAACAAATTGAGAAAAAAGGGAAATCTGGACAGAACAAAATACAGCACTCAAAACGATCATAGTGATTAGGTCAAGATTAATCAATGTTAAATGACAATCATGATATACAAGTATGATTTATCAAAGAAATAAGATAACAACAAATTACATTAAACCTCAGCCTTAACTTTGAAAACAAAATGTTGAAAAGTAATTAAATTAACATTCACATTTCAAGAGGGTAAGCATCAAATAATGTACCAAAGGATCATGACAGAAAAAGATTGAATAAGATAATGGACCAAATGTCAACTTCAGATTCAAAGGAAAAATTGCATTACTGAAAATACAGCAAGTACTCTGAAGTTTAATTGTGTGTGTACTGTGAAAGGGTGTTGTCATTTGAGAAAATTCATCAGAAGCAGAACATGTAGATCAGGAGTGTCTGATTAATGAAAATAAAGTAATGGGAAAGCAAAAATTATACATTTGACAACACTCTTGCAAGACACGCATAATTACACAGTATATCAATAAACCAATTACATGGAAACAAGTACCTGTAAATGAATAATAAATAAACATAGGAGGCTATAAAACAATTGTAACAGTGAGACCCGAAGAAGCGATATGAGCTCAAAGCAAATGGATGTAGATCAGGATGGATGAGCAGCAATGGGGAAATCAAGAAGTGGAAACGATATGAAACAATGGGAAAAACAAAACATCCGAAAAAGTTGTATCGCTTGATCGGATTTCACACAATTTGTTTGCATTGACTTCGAGTAAAGTAACAATCATATTGAAAACAAGTTGAGAGGAATGATAAATAGCACAATGGAATCAGTTCAAAAGATAATCACGGAACAAGTATGGTAACCAGTAGGGTTGAACAGGGTAATTGAAACAAGTGTTCGCTTAGCAGAAATTGGGCACTGATCAACATGATCAATGGTGAAAAGTCAGTATAGTAACTTACAGCTTGTCCAAGTCTGCTATTGAAGAAACAACTGTCTTCCGGTTTCCAATTGTGAGAACATGGATGGTCCCGTCTTTACTCCATGCGGATTTAGTTGCATCGTGAGAATTTGCAGACTTTAATAAGGACATCCTTTTCTTGGTAAGATTCTCTGTAATAACTAGTCCGGTTGATTTCAGATGTCGCTTAGATCTAAATACCTCTGCACGTTTCGCGTATCTTGCAAATTTAATTATGATCGGACGTGGACGCGGACGTTGAGAATCAGAGTCTGAATCAGATCTGCGTATCGGTCCGAGCCGATGGGTCCTGTCAAGATCTTCTATTGCAATGTTAATATTGAGTTTGTCGCGGATTGTATTGATTACAGAAACATCTGTGTCTTCTTTAGTGTCCGATTCAGGAAGCCCGTGGACGAGGAGGCAGTTGCGCCTAGAATATTGTTCTTGATCGTCGACCTGAGTTTCTAGCTTCTGGATCTTGCTATTCATTTGGGCAATTGTAGTGTCTGTGTCCTTGGATTTAGCTGTTACACGGTCAATGTCCATCGTCATGGCTTCATAGACGTCCTGCTTTACAGAAGTTTCCATACGACGTGTTACATTCTCCAACAATTGTTCATCGTTTTTGAGATTGGAACAAATGTGCGTCATAACGGTGTTATCTGCGCATAACTTAGCAGAGAGTTTTTCTGTTAAGGATGGCGAATTGAGTATAGATTGAGTTATAACCTCAGCAATAGAATCGGCTAGAGTCTTGTCAGACATGAGAAGAACTCTCAAGTGTTCTTTAAGGTTGGTGTGGGCTATGGTGCCGGTGGTGGTAGCTGGTACAGTAGTTGCATCTACTTGGCCGCCGCCATCTTGGAAATTTTCTGCGGTAGCGGTACTCGAACTTGATCTTGTTGTTCTTCCCGAGCCAGTAGATTTCGAGCCTTGATTGCTGGTCATTTTGCTCTTGGAGAGGCAGATGTTAATGGTAAGATAGTATGTATTGTCCAGAACCACCAATATGGAGTTAGAAGGTTAAAATTATTTACTGAGGACGGAGCTCTAAATTTTCATGACCGTCTTCTCAGACATGCGCATTGATGTTGCATCAATGTTGCAGGGCCCCGTGTTGCAGGGCCCCGTGTAAGAACAGGGGTTAGCTGATCGGGTCACCCTGGGTAAAGATAATAAATAATAATAATAATAATAATTTCTTTATTTTTAAAAGGCTAACATCGATGATCATATAGAAATGTTCTATGTTTAAGCCCAGTGCTCAGTCATTGAGTTTTCTTTTATCTCATTTTTGAAAAGTTACATAATACAATAGCTCCACATCAGATTTCAGCAACCATTTATCATTATGTGTAATGTTCTGTCTCTCGCAGATTCAGCAGGAACCAATTACAAGGAAGATAAAGCAGGAAGTTGATATACAGATGAGTCGTGAACTTGGTTCCACTTCCCAAACAAGTGAAAATAAAGAACGAATACGGACCGTGGAGGAAAAACTAAATGAAGTAGTTATTCAAAATGGTAAGATTTGGCTTGAGAATTTACAATAATAATGATTTTTCAACTTGTTTCTGTTTCAGTTTCAGATTTATTTTACCAACATAACATAGTATTATACAAGTCAAAAGCAATGGCGGGAAAACCAAAAAGAGTGGTGCTCAAAATACGATCAGCCCATAATATAGTTACAAGATAAATAATAAGAAGACCTTAATTCTAACTTTACGTAAGGTTTACTATCAACATGACAGCTAGTGTTATAACAATACGAGATTTATCCCTATATGTTCCTTGGAACAGCAAAAAAACACATAAAAGATGATCATTTACAGTGTCCTTATTCAAATGTTGGTACGAAATTAATGGACATAAAGACTCGAACCATGAGTCTAAATTTCAGATGGACTGAAAGAGTTTTAGACGAAACTAATAGCAGTTAGAAATACATTATAAAAATACGATTTAAGCAACTTGGAAAGTTATTACATCTTTGCTTAAACCACAATCTAAAACTAGATGACATCACACACATTAATACGAAGTGCCCATCTTATGAGGACATGTTTAAAGTCTGGTGCACGTTTAATAACATATAAGAGCACTCCTCTACATCAAAAGGTGATCTGAAAATCTGAATATGAAATTCTGAATCAAAAGATTGGATAAGAACTAGTGTTATAACGATACGAGGTATGTGTGTAGATTCTAATGTTTTTACCTCCTCTAAGATTCGGACACAATTTGACTCTGGGGCAGCTCGTGTCGCGCTCTTCTTTGATTTAAAGAAAACCAAAATTTCATCCAATGAAATCTACGAAATGTGTTGTTTTTGTGACAGAACTAATATTTTGGCTATTTCCAGAAAATCATAAAGAATAACTAAAACTATTAAAAGATGTGTTGCCAAAGTACATTGTTTTCACCCATTTCAAAATATTAGGGGAGAAATTCCTAGCCCATTCATATTAGGAAATATGAGTTTTGAATTATTTTTGAAATGTTTTATCAACTTGATTTATTGTCTATTTCACCCTTATATGCAAAGTTTGAGTATAGCATTATCAAAGCAGGTTGATGTTACATGTATTATAGGGTGATTAAAAAAAAAAGACTTTTTATTTTTCTTTGGGCCTACCTCTCATTTTGTAAAAGAATAATTCATGCCAATTTTCACAAATTTTGGATAAAGTTAGAGGGTGCTTCCAGAGGTCATCTGTTTTTATGGAAAGGCTGGGATTTTTGGTTAAATTTGCTACCTCCTTGTTTTTAACAAGTTAAAAATCAATTTACATTGTAAATTCTCCACAACTTATCATTCAAAAACGTGCAGCATAAGTTCTGGTAGAATGATCATTAAGGACACAAGCTGTATTGTTAGTGGTAAGGGCCCTGATTGGGGGATATTTGTGTCACATTGGTCAGTGTTTACAGCAACGCTATGCAATTGTTGTGCTCTGAAAAGATTTGTTATTTTTGGTAATTATCAAAATGTTTTTGTGGAAAAAACGCGATTTGCATAGGCAACTTCCAAATGTTATTACTGGAAATGTCCATCTTATGAATTGAATGTAAACTTGCCAAAATCAAGGGGCGGCAAATTTGACCTGAAAATCCTATCAACTTCCAATACAAAACTTTGACCCCTGGTAGCACCCTCTAAACTTTATTCAAAATGGGTGAAAATTGGCATGAATTATTCTTTTACATAAAGGTACAAAATGAGAAGGTGTCCCGAAGAAAAATCAAAACTTTCATGTTTTTAAATCGCTCTATAAATGTATAGGTCTAAATTTATATTGTTTGTTCTGCATTTTGTATTTTTGAATTTGCATATTAATTTTATGCACTATTGCAAACTTGTTAAATTTTGTCATGATTTCTTTTACAAGACAGGAATATGTGGAAAGCACTCTCTCTTAAAAGTTGGTAAGAAGTTACCGAGCACTGCTCATTTCAACCTTTGTTTGATTACAAGCTCTTTTATTTTTGACCTTATCAAAGTTATTTAAACAGTGATGTACAAAACACAAACAGGTTAAAAAGGACCTTTGAGATATATATATTTATATATATATATAATATTCTTGTTTCTGTACACACATCCCCAACAGTTGCTTAACATCTGCATTCCAGACATGTGCATCATATACACATTTGGGCACACACATCAACTAACGTTAAAATAATACTTGCAACCTCAGTGATGCCCCTCGAAAAAAATTCAATACATGCAACACCCACTAAAACATTGCCCATATTTAACTAATTGCAAACAAAACAAATTTTTAATTTGTACTCTAGGTCAATCTTACTTTAAACAACTTTCAGAGAGGCAGTGCTTTCCACATTAGGTTAACAAGTGCTTCAGTGGATGAAACAGATGGATATCTAACATCTTGAAGTTGAAACGCAGTTATGATGGCATCAGATAAAATGACCAAACCTTAGATGATCAACAACCATGGTAATGAAGGCTAACCATGGGTATATCTACCTCAACATCACCGATGAATACAACAATTTACAATACGGGAGGAATCTGTAGAAATATTGCACAACACTCCTGTTACAGGTGGAGTAAACGGAGCAGGAAATGATGCAAGCCAACGGAAATTTGTCAAACTTGCTTATACAGCAGTTGCATGTTGGAATTGAATACAACGCTAGGTCCAACGATCTAGTGTAGAGCAGTGAACTTGGATCTATAGTATCGGGATAATACATCTTTTGGAATTAATATCATGTATGGAATGTGCCCTGGAATATATATACCGGATAGGAGCTTACGCAACTCGATCCATCAATGACTGAGTATTATCTAACGTGGAAAGATCTGACATCAAATTGGCAGCATCGTGAAATGTTGATGTGATATGCAAGGTATGAGATAAATAACTGTTATTATGTTTACTTATTAACACAAGAATATCATTATAATAAAGTATTTACTTACTAAGACATATTGCTATTTGCAATTAAAACAACGATATATGGACCAGAAGATGAACTGGAGCAGATTCAGACCGACCAAGTATTCTTTAAGTGCACGGTGGAATAAATACACCATTTAGTAATGCAGGGTGTTCTTTATTCTGTCAGACACTTAGTGAAGGGATACCTTTCCCATTGATTCAACGAGGCATGGAGGAGAGATGAATACTGCTGCATGTTTCCACAACAATTTTGCTACACTAGGATGAAGAGTGATACCTGCAAATTAAAGGGAGCTCTTGGAAAAGAGAATGTAAAAGCCAAATGCATGAGATGGTATGCATGTATTGATAGACAAAGCGAGTCAGTTGACATCTTCATGCAGCATTTTAGTTCTCTTTTCCAAGGGTTCTGTATGGTTCAAGTTCAACAATGGAGACTCTTGGCAAAGCTAACATTCACACGGTGCAGAAAGAGTGTGAAGCATAGATATCAATCATTTCACTGAGTTAAAGGTTAGGCAAGTCATGTGAACTCTTAAATGCACAGTGAACAGCTGCGCTTTTCTAAGGGTCTCCAATTTGTGAAGAACCATAGTGGTAGATTTTGGGCAGAAACAAACAGAAATGGATGAACAGATGACGTAAATTTACACCAGGTTTGAAAACAATGAATCTACATGTTGATGGTAAAATTACAACTAGTTTTGTGTGATTTTCTTGCAAAATCCCTCCTGTCTTTTGTAGTTTTTAAAAAGAAAAAAACAGTTTCAAGGACCAAGATGACAAATGAACTAGAGTTTTATGGTAATAATTGTGGGTGGTTAGGATTTTAGAGAGTTGCTTAGGACTGCATAATATGAGGGGGCCAATTTCTATATAAAAATGTTTTTAATTATTTTTTTGTTAGCATACTGTAATAATTTAACTTGAGTATTTTCTGAAATTTTTTGTGAATAACTTTGCAGGCTAGTATACATAAACATCACATGAAATGGTAGTGATACTCTTGTTATTTAAATTTACATTTTAGTTAGCCTATAGGTCATATTTTCAAGCGATTAAAAGGGTCAGTTTGCCAAAAAATCATGTTATAACCATCTTTACTACTAAAAAAGTAATCAACTTTGTCCTGCTATGAATATCACCTGGGGGTTGTGGTCAGCGGAAGGAAGTGGTTAGGTCATCTATAGTTCAAATCGCTTATGAATTTAGTCAAACGAACATCTGACCTGAAAGCAATACATTTCAAAGGTCAGACAGGGGTCAATATGCCCTGTTAATGCCATTGAATAATAAGCTGATTCTTGTAATGCGAGCTAATAACCAAAGTTATCTAGACCTGTAGAGCTCACACCATTCATGCTAGTAGGTAGACATTCAGCCCTTTACTCAATAAGTAGTATAGTCAGAAGAACCATTTACCAGATTGACATACATTGCTGGGATCAAGGGGTCAGCTGGAGGTAAATTTGCTCAATGAATACCAAATATGGACAGACGAACCATTTACCAGATTGAAACGCATTGCTGGGGTCAAAGGCCACCACTGGGTCAGACAGAGGTAAATTTGCTTAAGGTGGTTCTGAACCCTTTTACATGATGTTAGAAAATGGTTCTGACTTCTTTTAAATAGCTTTACCAAGTGAGGCAAGGTCCACTGAGCAATATGCATTTTGTTTGAAGTAAATCGGACATTTCGTTTTCGAGATCTGTAAGTTTGAGTGTTCTTTGTATCTTATTGTTTTTGCCAATAATCATTACAGGTAATGAGCAAACTGGCTGAAGATTGGTTGAAATTGCTCATGAATATGCAGATTTTGCCAATATCTTGCTAAAATCCATGCATAAAATCCTTAAAACTATTTAACCTTACATTATAATATTGACTTCAAACTTGGCCAACTTATTTCTAATGACTCAGACTTTTTTGCATATTAATTACCGCCCTAATTTGCATATTCAATGAATAATTAATTAGCTGATTATGCTTAATAGGGCGGCTTGGGCTAATTAATATGCAAAAAAAATGTGGAGTCATTTGGAACAAGTTGGCCAAGTTTGAAGTCAAAATAATGTAAGGTTGAATAGTTATAAGGATTTTATGCATGGATTTTAGTAAGATATTGGAAAAATATACATATTCATGAGCAATTTCAACCAATCTTTAGCCATTTTGCTCATTAACAGTATTGATTATTGGCAAAAACAACAAGATACAAAGAACACTCAAATCGACATATCATGAAAACGAAATGTCCGATTTGCTTCGAACAAAAGACATATTGCTCAATGGACATTGCCCCACTAGTAAAGCTATTCAAAAGAAGCCAGAACCAATTTCTAACATCAGGTAAAAGGGTTACCAACCACCTGGAAAACCATTGATCAGATCAAAATACATTGCTTGGATCAAAGGACCCGGGGTCAACTAGAAGATAATTTGCCGTATGGCTACCTATTCGGTCAGAAGAACTATTGACCAACATTGCTGGGGTCGAAGGTCAACAAGAGGTCAATTTACGCTCTATGACTATACCAAATTTGGTAAGAAGAACAATTGACAAACATTGCTTGGGTCAGTTAGAGGTCAATTTGCTTAAAAGGAACACTCCATGACCTCCAAATTTGGTTAGAAAAAACATTGAAATACATTACTGGGACCAAAGGTCACCGGGGTCAACTGGAGGTCGATTTGGTCAGAAGAACCATTGACCAACATTGTTGGGGTCGAAGGTCAACCAGAGGTAAATTTACGCACTATGACTACCAAATTTGGTAAGAACCATTGACCAGATTGAAATACAGTGCTGGGGTCAAAGGCCGCCCAGGGGTCATTTAGAGGCAACTTGCTTAATAGGAACCCTCTATGACCTCAAAATTTGGTTAGAAAAACCATTAACCACATTGGAATACATTACTGGGATCAACTAGAGGTCGATTTGTTCTATGACTACCAAATGTGGTCAAAAGAACCAGTGACCAATATTACTGGGGTTTAAAGTCATTTAGAGGTCAACTTGCTTAATAGGAACCCTCTATGACCTCCGATTTTGGTCAGGAAAACCATTGACCAGATTGAAATACATTGCTAGGATCAAAGGTCCCCCGGGGTCAGCTAGAAGTCAATTTGCTCTAAGACTACCTATTTGGTCAGAAGAACCATTGACCAACACTGCTAGGGTCAAAGGTCAATTTGCTTAAAAGGAACGCTCTACAGTGTAAAAACTCGGGTGTTAAATTAACACCGGCTGGTGTTAATACAGGTCCAATCTGGAATGGTGTTAATTTAACACCATTTTGGTGTTATTTTAACACTTTTCAGTGTTGAAATAACTCCAAAGGGTGATGA
>JAUMTS010053346.1:0-17242 GCA_032273385.1 Ophiopholis aculeata | reverse complement strand
ATATGGCCCAATGTCAACTCCGAAATATTTGTTTGAGAAAACTGTAACTCAAATTATTTATGTGCAAGGGATATTTTTAGACATTTCCCAAAAACTATTAATTTGTTACATTGTTCCAAAACTGCTCCAAAAATAGATCTAAAACAATTATAGGCCTTGAAAAATGGAGCAATTTTGTTTTACAATTTTGTTTATATTCTGTTTCTATTAAGTTGAATTGCGCGATTTCTAATATGTATCGTCAGTTTAGGAAAATAGGAATATATGTCTGAGATTAAATAAATTTTCAAATATTGGATGGAATATATGAATCTGATGTGGATCTGTTCTAGACTCCTATAAAGCAAATCCCTCCGTAGTAGACCCTACCCGGTAACAAAGATTTTACACTATGCAATCCGTATTTTATGCCGGGACTTGATTAATTTTTAGCTCAGGCCAGTCCACATGCATACAGCACGGGTCGCATGGTATTAGCCTCAATGAATCGATGGGAGAAACACTGCGAACTAATGGTATTGGGTATTAGCCTACATGAATCGCCGGGAGAGAAACGTGCAAAGGGTTTGGGACCAATTGCACAGGTTAGTGTGTTTTGGAGGACTTTAGGGTGTATAAACAGTTCATGCAAGAGGCCAACTCGGAAATTTATTATTGTTTAAAAAAACAAATTAAAACCCGTGTATCAATGCATGAAACAACTGAATTAAAACCAATGTTTTATAATTACCCGAATTATTTTGACTTGTGTAAGAATAGTCTAAGTTTAACTATCTTGGATCAGCAAACATATCAAATTGCTTCTGGGCAATGGAGTGTAAAATAACAAATTTGATGAATTCATCCTAAATTACACATAATTATAATCTCCTTTTGTTGTCGGGTGTATCGGTTTACGGTGGGAGAACCCGATAACGCATGACTGCATATCATCCATGTATCGCCTCAGAACCACGATTCGATAGGCTTTACCAACATATACACACAGCCAAGTATCGAAATGGTCCCTATCGCGCTGCATCGGTTTGCTCGATAGCAGTAGCGTAATGTATTGGCACTCATTCCTAAAGTATATCTCGACATGTCGACATAAAATCACATTTGTCGACAGAACTTAGAACTTAACTTGGCAAGTAAAATTCCATAAACACTTACGTTTAATTGTCAATGTACGGCTGTTTATTAGCAGTTGACTTTATAGCCTACAGTCCCTAAATCGTCTCGCTCGGCTGAATGTCATTTTTATTCCAAGTGTTTACTTACACATATCAGAATATCACAATTTTTGGCGTACAAATGGAATAGACTCTCTAGTTTAAACATGAATCTTTATTAGTGTTTTCACATTCATTATCAAGGTCAAAACGACGTAAATAGGCTACTTCTAAAAGTTGACGCCTTCTTCGTTGAAACCAGCATCATGACCGAAATCATAATTTCATGATGTTCGATCAATTTGATTGTTTTCAAATTTTGACAGATTGCAGGCTTGATACTTCTTATTGAATTACAAATAATATTTCATAAATATGTGGTGTTGATTTTGAATGATAATGTAAGAAACCCGCGTTGTTTTGCCTGAAGAACCGCACGTGAATTACGACTCTGAGATCGCCCTGTTTGAGCTGCGATTGCCCAATTTTAGTATCTACATTATCTACATTTTGTCTGATATACGCATTCGCATAATTTACTTACAAATTGAGCATTCCATTGAAGCAAAAATTGCAATTTTTATGTCAACAAAAGAAATATATGGCATTCTAATGTTTATGTTTTAAAGTTTAGCTCATGATCTCAAGGCTGTCTGGATGGCTCAGCGGTAATTAAATCACTCGCTTAGTAATACATGACTAACCCCTGCCATAATCCAGGGTTCGAGTCCCCGCAAATGCAGTGGTAACTATTAATCTTTAAAAAATAGTTAGGATTCACATCTCCTTGAGCAAATGGAGGTCATTTATCCTTAAAGAGGTGCATAAATAATTTAATACTTATTAGTTGTTCATCATTTTCAACCATTTTTAAAGTTATTACGATGGTTCACAACAAAAAAAGTTACAAAATATCAATCATCCATATTGTCGTACGCAGGAAGAACCCTAGTACATTATTATCTTATAATTAAGTCTACGTCTAAAACGGGTTATTAAGCTTATCCAAACAGTTTCGTTTTTCCCACACAAAACAACTCGTTGATATCAACTTTATGTCGACATTATGTCGACGTCGACAACAAATTGTTGCAACATGTCGACATGAAAAAACAGTCTCGACAGAAAAGTTAATATCAACCCAGTTTATGTGCAATCTTGATGTTTCTAGTGACTTTTGACGTCTACTTTCATTGTGTTGTATTTTCGTGAAACTGTGAGTGATTTATAGTAACTTTTAGTCGTCTCTACTCTTGCTTTATCAATAACAACATTCCCGTAACCTTACTCGTAGACCTCTATGTATGACTTATTAGGCTGATATCCATTGGAATGTCAGCCCTGTGCTAAATGATACGAAGTCATTAAGTTTATTTTCTGGAACTTCTATTCAGCACCATGACAATCCAAAGCAAAATTACATACTGTAAACGCCAATATTTCCGCGCTTGGCCAATTTTGGACTATTTTGCGTGGTTTTATTTTTGCGCATATGAACATTGTCATGTATAGAATTCCATTTGCAACACATCCACATTTTCGCGGTACATTTATTTTCGCGCTAATCTCATTTTGCACGAAAAGCGCTAAATTAAATGTAATGTGAAAAATTCCACTTATAAATACAGTATTAAGCATCTTTCTTAAAGAGTCTAATATATGACTATGCTCCTGATGAAAGCTTAAAGCCATTTTCCAAGACATTCAGTTGTATCGTAAACGAGTTAGCCGTTGTTGCCGAGGAGGCAAAAACTTACACCGATTGATCATTTAACGATCAAAGTGATTGATTCTAACAGAACATCCCAATTATACTGGTACTGACTCTGAAAGAGGAGTGCGTTTCTCCAATTTACATTCCTTTGAGTGCCATTAAAATTAGTGAAGGGTTTATAACAAAATGGATTTTAGATTATATACAACACAAAATTGACCCAAGCAGTATATGGTAATGTCCCAGGTATATCTACTTCACACTATTTAGTAAGCCTCCTTAACAATCTGCATCAAGGCGGTGACATGGTCAACAACATGTTCTTGACATGTGGTGGTTCTGACAGACTTCTCCAAAGCTTTCGACATGATTGACCACTCTATACTTGTTGATAAATGTATTCAGCTAGGAGTTCGCAGATCTATCGCCTCTTGGTTGTGTGACTTTGTAAGCAACCGGGTCCAATGTGTACATTATAAGCAAACACTCTCAGAGTACAAAACCCTCAATTGTACTCCCCCCCCCAGGGTACAAAACTGGGTCCAATTGGTTTCCAGGTCATAATTATGCTGTGCATAACAGGGAAGGCAACATTAACTGTTGGAAATATGTGGATGATCTGACATTCACAGAAAATAGATTGTATCCCCAAACAAGCAAGCTCCAAGATACGCTTGGTGAGTTCATAGAGTGGACTGAAATTAACAAGCTTCGCTTGAATCCAACAAAGTGTCAGGCCTTCCAGACTGAACTAGCAATTTCTGGGGTACCTCTTAATTTTGTAAATGAAGCCAAAATTCTTGGCATCTGTATCTAAAATGACCTAAAATGGGATAAAAATGTCAATGAGCTAACAAAAAAAGCCAATCAAAAACTGTATAATGCTGAAGTTATTAAAGAAATTTGGGTTCAGTGATGAAGAGCTGATTAGTGTCTATAAAGGATATGTTAGACCTCTGTCGGAATATGTTGATGTAACATGGCACTCTCACCACCAGAATCAGGCACTGGAACAGCTCCAACGGCGTGCATGTAGAATCATCTTAGCCCATAGGTATACGCTGATGCAGTTGAGACTTGTGGCCTTGAGCTACTGTCGGATAGAGGGGAAGATCATTGTCGCAGGTTTGCTGAAGGACTTTTCAAATCAGAGCGTACAAAAGATACTCTCCCTCTATCTAGACTTGAGACTCATTGGCGCAAGCTTCGCAATGCACACAAAATCTCCCAGCTGCGCTGTAGAGCTCCAACGGCGTGCAAGGTACACATCCTGCGCTAATGCAGTTGAGACTTGTGGCCTTGAGCTACTGTCGGATAGAAGGGAAGATCATTGTCACGGGCTTGCCGAAGGACTTTTCAAATCAGAGCGTACAAAAGATCCTCTCCCTCTATCTAGACTTGAGACTCATTGGTGCAAGCTTCGCAATACACACAAAATCTCCCAGCTGCGCTGTAGAACTGCACGATATCAGCTAAGCCCTATTCCCTATTTCATCAGTCTGCTCAACCAATAGAGTCCGATTCTGCAGGCAAGCCATGGTAGAAATTTATTGCCCCTCTGTTCACTTTTTTATCAAGTGCAAGTTCCCTCTGATGGCAAGCTTGTGGATTTTTTTAATTAATTGTTTGTCATCATTCCACTTAATTAGAAAACCGGCGTGGTGTGCTGTATGGTGTTCATGATAATTTGTGCTTGTATGTTCGGTTTTGGGTGTGTATTTTTATAATATTTATCTGTATTAAAATATTTATGTGTTATGTAATGTTATCTTATAATTTGACCCCAGGGTCACAAACAGATGAAAGTTTTAATAAAACATGAAACATGTCGGAATCTAAAAATCCAAATAGCAATAGGATTTTCCACACTTGTTGCAATGACAAAGCATAGAGATTACAGAATAGTCCGTCACATGCTGATGTATTTTATGAACTATCAACTCACTAAATTTATCAACAAGTATCCACAGGTAAAACTTTTATCATTTATATTCTAAAGACATCAAGTGTGCTCAAAGTATTAAAAATGAAGAGTTTGAACAATCGCAGTGATAAGTTTCTTCAAACAGATTTTTGTGGTTTTTGTTTTTTCTCGGTTAATGATTAAATAGTCTTAACTTCAAAATTCAGAAATAACAAATGTCGTCACAGACCTTCTGGGCACGCTATGACATCATATATGATGACACCATTTTCCTTTTAATGGACAATAACTTTGAAACTGGAGTGTTTGGTTACTTGTTGTAACTACATTTTTTTTATGTGTTTAATGTTTATCAACAGAATTGTGATTTTTCTGTAGATGAAAATTGTTTTTTTAGGTTTTACCCCATGTAATTTCATCTCCAGCTATCTTTTTGAAATAGTCAGTGACCCTATATTTTTTTTTCAATTTGACATCCAGTTTACATTCACAATTGACCAGCCAAAAATTAAAAATTCTACAGGTAGTAAATATGTGAAAAATCAGTATTTTGTCGTATAGGAAAACACACATAAAAAGTTCATCGTTATTGACCCATTGGTTCAGGGCATTCATTACTATTTCATGCTATTTTTTGTGTTGTTTGGGGTTTGCCGGAAAGACAATGCATAAATTAATGCGGGCGTTGCATTTTCCGTATGAGGCGCAAATCCTAAGCTTAGATACTACGCGCGCGTGTTCATCAAAATTATCCCGATATTTACCCACAACAGATTCTTTAACGCTGTCATCTGTTGGTGAAAATTAATACCGCAATCATCCTAAAAAATGATGATGACTTTTGAAACGCAGTGCATGCTCAAAGACCTTTTCAATTTGATTGTAGATTTTTATTCCAATGTGATATTTTGATAGATTCTAGCAAGAGAAAGACATGAAGACTTACGCAAAGTTGAGTCTCAACTCGCAACAGAAAGGGCACTGCGACTGGACCAGGAATCGGAGATTGCAGAGAAAAATGGCAACATCAAAAATCAAAATAAACAACTTGAGACTTTGCAACATGAAGTGCAGAAGCTGAAAAAACAGATGGAGATCAACAAGAGAATGGAGACCAGATTAGCTGATCTGGATCATATGAAGAAAGAAATGCACAACTTACAAGGTGTTATTGACAGAGTCACGGAAGAGAATGCCAAACTCAGGTCCCAGGTTGGTATATAATTCTATATACAAATATTTACTGCTCATGAGGTCATTGGTGCATAATCTTCAGTCAAGGTGACTTGAGACTGAGCATCCTATTTTCCATGACTGAAGGTGTAGGGCAAAGGTACTAATAGACCCACGGTCTCCAGTCACTTTGGTGCAAAATATCTATCCAGATGAATAGGTCTAGAGAACTGAAATGACCATACAACTAGTAAGAGACCCTTGCAAGCTTAGGTTGTATAAATGGTGCAACATATTTACTCAAGGTTAAGATGACTGAGAATTGAGCATTAGTATTTGCCCAACACCAAAACTGAGGGAAAAAGTACAATGTAGTCACCTGGGTGCAAAATATCTACCCAAGGTGATTGATTTTGTCTGAATAATTGAAGTGACCTTACAACAAGAAGATACCCTTTAACCTATGGTGGTGAATGATGCAAATTATTTACCTGAAGGTAAAGATGACTGGAGACTAGGGCTGTCGTTGGGACCATTTTTTCATGTCGACATAAATTGATTATAATGTTGACATGTATATTGACATAACCTCTGTATCAAACAACCTTTCCTTGGAGTCAAAGATCATGACAGAGGTCAAATTTCAGCTAAGTCAGATTTCTAAGGTTAAGATGTAAAGTTGTTTGTCTTGAACTAGCGATCAAAAGTTTCAGTGCTGACCTTTCATTAGGGGCTTAAGTTCACAATTTAGGTCAAATTCCTAATTCTTAATTCCAAAGGTATAGGCTCTTATTTTATCATGTGCATAATTTACTTTTAACTGATTGACCTTGACCTCTGAAATGCAATTTGCAATTTTTCAACCTTACCTTGTGTTTTGTTTTTCTCTTGGACGGCAAAAGTAAGTATGCAACCCTGAGAATGAGTCTGTTATGTAAATACAAAAGAAATGAAAAATAGGTATACCAGTTAATTGTACATTTTGTGCTATAGCTCAATTGCAGGATTATTTGACTGCATAATCTTTATACATGCACTCAATCAGCTTATCGTGCTGGTAACTCTACAGAGACAGCATTACTTAAATTTCAGAACGATGTCCTTCAAGCATTGTCATTGATCAACACCAGGAGGCAGTGCTCGTCCTCTTGGACTTTACTACTGCTTTCAATACTATCGACCACCAAATTCTGCTGCACAGATTTAAACATCGCTATGGCATAAGACCTTCTAGGCACGCTATGACATCATATATGATGACATCATTTTCCTTTTAATGGACAATAACTTTGAAACTGAAGTGGTTGGTTACTTGTCGTAACCAACTTTTTTTGTGTGTGTTTAATGTTTATCATCAGAATGTTGATTTTTCTGGAGATGAAAATTGTTTTTTAGGTTTTACCTCATGTAATTTCATCTCTAGCTATCTTTTTAAAATAGTCAGTGACCCATATTTATTTCTCAATTGACATCCAGTTTACATTCACAATTGACCAGCCAAAAATTAAAAATTCTATAGGTAGTAAATATGTGAAAAATCAGTATATATCTTGTTGTATAGGAAAATACACATAAAAAGTTTCATTGTTGTTGACCCATTGGTTCGGGGGCATTCATTACTATATATTTCACACTATTTTTGTGATGTTTTGGCATTTGCTTGAAAGACAATACATGAGGCGCAAATCCTAAGCTTAGATGTTCATCAAAATCATCCCGCTATTTACCAACAACAGATTCTGTAACGCTGTCATCTGTTGGTGAAAATTAATACCGCAATCATCATAAAAAATGATGATGACTTTTGAAATGCAGTACATGCTCAAAGACCTTTTCAATTTGATTGTAGACTTTTATTCCAATGTGACATTTTGATAGATTCTGGCAAGAAAAAGACATGAAGACTTTCGCAAAGTTGAGTCTCAACTCGCAACAGAAAAGGCACTGCGACTGGACCAGGAATCGGAGATTGCAGAGAAAAATGGCGTCATCGAAAATCAAAATAAACAACTTAAGATTTTACAACATGAAGTGCAGCAGCTGAAAAAACAGGTGACGCAGACAGAAGCAGGCAAAGACGCAGAGATACAGAAAAAGATGGAGATCAACAAGAGAATGGAGACCAGATTAGCTGATCTGGATCATATGAAGAAAGAAATGCACAACTTACAAGGTGTTATTGACAGAGTCATGGAAGAGAATGCTAAACTCAGGTCCCAGGTTAGTATATAATTCTACAAATATTTACTGCTCATGAGGTCGTTGGTGCATAATCTTCAGTCAAGGTGATTTGAGACTGAGCATCCTATTTTCCATGACTGAAGGTGGAGGGCAAAGGTACTATTAGACCCACGGTCTCCAGTCACTTTGGTGCAAAATATCTATCCAGATGAATAGGTCTAGAAAACTGAAATGACCATACAACTAGTAAGAGACCCTTGCGAGCTTTGGTGGTATAAATGTTGCAACATATTTACTCAAGGTTAAGATGACTGAGAACTGAGCATTAGTATTTGCCCAACACCAAAACTTCATATAGTGCACCATATAGATCTGTATGTGTTGCGTTGTTTACGCTATACTTTAGTACGTAATTTTACGCCAAATTTAAATAGAACGCATATAGACCAAAAATTATTAATAATTATTTCTTATTAATTAGGCTAAATTAAATCCTGTAACTTGGTAAATATGCAGAAATCATCAAATATCAATCCAGACAAATTTTCTCAAAAAAGTCAAAAATGTCATATAGAACAGTATGTGATGCGACCGATGACATGTATGTTGACATAACCTCTGTATCAATCAACCTTTCCTAGGAGTCAAAGGTCATGACAAAGGTCAAATTTCAGCTAAGTCAGATTTCTAAGGTTAAGATGTAAAGTTGATTGTCTTGAACTAGCGATAAAAAGTGTCAATGCTGACCTTTTATTAGGGGCTTAAGTTCACAATTTAGGTCAAATTTTGCCTCGATCACCAAATTCTGCTGCACTGTATAATTTGCAAACTCTTAAATCGCCACTGGTAAGGGCCCCTCCTTGAATCTCAAAAACTCTGAGGCCCTTTTCTTCTTCGAAATACACTATCCATTATAGTCCACCGAAAATCTTTGTGAGAACAAATAGGTTGCCCAATGTTGGGCCCTGCATGTGGGCACACCTTCACAGGCCCTTGATAATGTGAAAGAACTATAAAATTGTGAAAAAAACTCTGTGACCGATATTTTCTTATTCTTCCCTCTTTCCTTATCCGTCTTTTCTTTTCTTTCTTTTTTTGTCTCATCTGAACTGAAGTTTAGAGACTTAGCCGTCACTATGTATGTCTCTACGTAGTATGTGTCTGTGTATGTAGGGGTGTGTGTGTGTGTGTGGTAACTTGGTTAAAGTTTTGACGTAACTCGAGAACCGCAAGGCGGGCAGTGATTAAACTTGGTGAGATGAAGGGTTGTGAGAAAAACTCCCGCAACGAAACTTTTGGAGGGTGTGGTCCAGGTCATTCAAGGTCTAAAAGGTCAAAAATGTTTAAAAAGTTGACCTGATGTCATCCAAGGTCATTTTGAGGTCACACTCATAACTCATGAACCCTTGCCCCACCCCCACATGGATCAAACTTGACCCATGGATAGCCCTTGACTCAAGGTCAAGGTCAGTCAGGGTCAAAAGGTCATTTGAGGTCAAATTTCCAAAATGGTAAAAAGGTTGACCTGAGGTCAATCCAGGGTCAAAGATCATCCGAGGTCATTTCAAAGTCACTGCCATATCTCATGGACCCTTAACCCCACATGGAATAGACTTTACCAATAGGCAGCTCTTGACCCAGGGTCAAGCTCTTGCAAGGTCAAAAGGTCACTTGAGGTCAAATTTCCAAGAAGTTAATTAGAGGTCATTTCTAGGTCAAACAGTTGACCAAAGGTCATTAAAGGCCATTTCAAGGTTACAGCAATATCTTCTGTCTCTACATTGAGTAAATGGGGGACCGTGGATAGCCTTTGCCCAAGGTAGATGTCAATAAAGGTCAAAAAGTCATTTGAGATCAAAGGTAATCTGAGGTAATGTCAAGGTTATGGCAATAACTTTTGAACCCTTGATCCCACATCAATCAAACTTCTTTAAACATTGACTAAACAATCATTATTAAGGTGATCATTTTTGGATAATAAATTTATCTGCTGAAATCCTTAAACATTGACTAAACAATCATCAGTAAGGTGATCATTTTTGGATAATAAATTTATCTGCTAAAATCCTTAACGAGCCGTCATCAGGAGACTTGTGGTTCGCGAAACCAACTTGTTTTATGGCCTTGAGGGTAAATTTTAGGGTGGCCCGGTCAGCAATTGCTGACATTGATGACTCTTAAATCTGCCACTGCTGTAACTTTATTATATTTTTTCTCCTATTGTACATGATTCTGTTTGTAAGAATTTGTATTTGTAATAGTAATAAGCCAACATTTTATATCCGGTTTTATCCCAAACATGGGCATGGCCCGATTCACCTCACACTCACAGCAACCGCCCTCACACCCTCCCTCCACCTCACCCGATTTAACGTGTCCTCCCTCCCTAACCCAACCCTCTTACTCTCCTCCTCCACCTGCATCCTCCAAGTCTTTCTCGGTTGCCCTTTCCTCCTCAAACCACCCACCACAAACTCAAGGGCCCTTCATCCTTCCTCAGCACATGCCCATACCAACGCACACTATTCGCCTTCACCAAACTGTCAACTGCATTAAATCCTCTGTCTTCTTCCTATTCCTCAACTTCACACCACACATTAATCTCATCATCGCTTTGTCTGCCCTCCTCAAAATTCCCAACTCATTTTTGACCAGACACCACGTCTCGCTGCTATACAACATCACCAATATCACACAGCTCTTATATACCGTTCCTGTTATCTTCTAAGGAAATCTTTTCACATGTAACATCTCTCCACATTCCCTAGAATTCACCCAACCATACCTCACTCTGGCTGTCACTGCAGCCTGGCATCCCCGCTAACTCTATCCCCCAGGTATATGAACTTCTTCACCATTTTCACCTAATCGCACAACTTTTGCATCTCTTCCCCCGACTCTCCATCTCCTTTCTTGCATCATTCACACACAAAATCCCTTGCCAAACTTGGAGTCACTCTTCATTTTTGTACATCTTCCATGTATCCATTTCCTACATTTCTCACACCACACAGAGTTTGCCTTCACCTTTTTACCATAAATGCCACATGGATCTATTTTACTCACTGACACCACTCCCTCTGCCCCGCTCTCCAACACTTTTAGCTTCCCTTTCAGACCTTTACTCTCAAAGGCCTTCTCCCATTTCCTGAACTTCTCCCTCAATCCCTCCATTGTACTACTCATTAGGACCAAGTCATCAGCATGCAGCATCTTGTACATCAAACCTTCTTTAGCACTCTCCGTGACCACATCAATTATAATTGCAAATATCAGGGGCGACAGTACAGAACCTTGATGCACCCCTACCTTCACCTCAAACTCCTCAGACAAACCAGACCCCACTCTAAATCTTGTCTTTGCTCCTTCATACAAACTCATCACCGCTCTAACCAAAACTTCTGGTATACCTCTCTTCCTTATTGCCCACTCCATCACCTTCCTTGGAACTTGTGTCAAATACCTTCTCCAAATCCACAGAACACATGTACAACTTCCTCCCTTTAGCTCGAAATTCCTCTTGCAACCTCCTCACAAAAAAACTGTATCTATTGTTCCCTTCTCTGGCATAAACCCAAACTGCATCTCATCCACATCTACTATCCTCCGAATTCTATCCTCTAGATACCTCTCCACAATTTTCATTGCATGCTCCAACAGCTTCACTCCCCTATATGCACCACAGCTCATTGCATCTCCTTTTCCTTTAAAAATGAAAACAACCATGCTCACCGCCCACTCCTCAGACCCCCCCCCTCCATCTTAAACCCTCTGACACAGCTCAGCTCCGTCATCGCAACCAAGTCTTATTTCTCCACTTGCAATAATCAGCGCTCACTCCTGATGGTCAGTGGCTTTACATAGTGATAATTGGACAGGGAAGTGGGGGTCCCGGGTTCAAATCTAGGTGAAAACCCATGATTCTTGACTTGCAAATTTCATAGGAATTTTTAAACTAAGGGAAGACACGTAAACTAATCGGCAACAGCTAGCCGTTATCTGAACAAGACGGCAAAGTCAAATTTTGGGCATCTGGCTGGAACATATTCAATTTGATGCTTTAAAACCATAGATATAGTACACAGACACACATCCAAATGCCTGGATAAGAGGAATTATCGATATGTGTAAGATTAGTGGAGAAATACCCTGTTCCGACTAGTGCAGATATCTGAACCACGTTGCCGATTAGTTTACGTGTCTCCCCTAAGAAGTGGTCAATAGTGTTAGGGTTAGAACACCCCACAAGTCAGTCCTCACAAGCTCCCCAACCCTTGTCTCAAATTTCCTTCTTGTCTCATCTCCTTTCAGCTTCCAATTCTCCCCTCTGTCACCACCTTCATCACCACCTTTTTCACCTTCCTCTTGTCCACATTTGCAACCACCAACCTTTGTTGCAATTCACCTGGAATCACCTGAACGTTCTTCAGAAATGTTCTCTTCTTCTTGCCTACTAACGCAAAGTCAATCTCCGTCTCATTTCCCCCAATGCTAAACGTCACTTTTCTCTTGTCCTTTTTCATAAACCAAGTATTTGCTAAACTTAAGTCATTTTGATCACAAAACTCCAACAACATCCTTCCTTCCAAAGTCCTCATCCCATACTCGTTCCCTCCATGGACGCCTTCAAATCCATCACTCCCTTTCCCCACATGCCCATTAAAGTCACCACCACCCAGGACAAATTTACCCTTATTTTGCACATCCCATTCCTGTCATCTCATCATAATAATGCTCCTTCTCTTCAAGCCTCCTACCACTCTGCATAGCATATCCACATATCAACCTTACTACCTGCTCCTCAAAAACCATTACAACTGTCAACACCCTGTCACTCCTTCTTCTCCCCTCCACCACCTTCTTGCACAATTCCTCCTTCACCAAAACTCCCATGCCCCCAGCCCATCGCTATTTCCCACCACAGTTTGTACCTTCTACATTCTACCCCAACATCCTAGTCCCCTCCCTATCTCTACCTGGGTAACCAGCTACCCTCCTCATCAGCTTTCTTAAGTACAAAACTGATGAAGGATGACAGTTTAGCTTAGTATTACTAGTTACCGGGATACCAGTAGCAGGCCCTAGATAAGAGAAACCTGATCTCACATGTATCCACTTTAAAAATTGTTTATTTTTTAGGTTTGTTTCAAGTATTTACAGCACTCATCGGCTTCTTTGTTGAGAGCGCTCAAAAATCTCTCATTATTTATTACTAGAGGGCCTGCGCATATTTGTGGTGGTCACCTTGAAATGACCTCAGGAAGACCTTAGATGATTATTTTAAATATTTTTGTGTTTGATATTGAAAGTGAACTTTTGACCTTGGATGACATTTTGACCTTGACTTTGAGCAAAGGGGTGTCCATGGTTCAAGGGGACCAATTGCTATTCATGGTTCAAGTTTGGTACAAGTAGGGTCAACGGTTCAGGAGTTATGGCCGTGACCTTGAAATAACCTGGGATGACCTCAGGTCAACTTTTTGGGCAAATTCAAGATTTGACCTCAGATTGACATTTGACCTTGGATGACCCAACTGGACCACCCGTATGATACACAGGGGGCCAATTGCTATTCATGGTCGAAGTTTGGTCCAGGTAGGGTCAATGGTTCTGGAGTTATGACCGTGACCTGGGATGACCTCAGGTCAACCTTTTGGACAATTTAAAGATTTGAACTCAAATTGACCTTTGACCTTGGGTGACCCCCACTGGACCACCCTTATAATACACAGGGGGGAATTGCTATTCATGGTCCAAGTTTGGGCCAGGTAGGGTTAAGGGTTCAGGAGTTATGACCATGACCTCGAAATGACCTGGGATTACCTCAGGTCAACTTTTTGGACAATTTTAAGATTGACCTCTAGATAACCTTTTACCTTAGATGACCTTACCAGACCCCCTCAAAAACACAAACTCGATCCTCCCGGACCAAGTTGCACCCACCCACCAAGTTTCAGGAGCTTGCGACCCACCATCTCCGAGAAAATGGGCTATTCCAGAAATTAAGGGCACCCCCCCTAAAGAAGACATGGGATTCCCAAATTTTTTTCCTTATTTTTCAGTGGGAATTCCCCCCAAAAAATGTCCTTTTTTGCTCTAAATGGGTAAAGAAGACATGGTATTTTTTCATCGGGAATTCCCAAAAATAATATCAATTCCACAATATGGGGTAAAGAAGACATCAGAATTGGTCTCGGGAATTCCCAAAAATAAAATCAATTTCACGATATGGGGTAAAGAAGACATGAGAATTGTGGTCTCGGGAATTCCCAAAAATAAAATCCATTTCCACGATATGGGGGTAAAGAAGACATGAGAATTGTGGTCTCGGGAATTCCCAAAAATAAAATTCCATTTCACGATATGGGGTAAAGAAGACATTATTCTCTGAGAATTCCCAAAAAAATATCAATTCGATTGGACATGGGAGAAGACTTGCAAATCCCTCTTTCACACTGGTGCCATTCTTTATTGTCCTTTATTGTAGACCAAATAAAGTAACACCAGCAGACAAGGGATTCTCTTACCATGGTCAAACCATATAATTATCATTATCCCGGGATAATTATTGCCTCATTGAACACCAAAATGGTAATGTTTAATGTGTATGTGTGGACCAGGAGTGGACCATCAAAAACTCCTATTATGAGGCTATAAAATTGGAATAATAATTGCGGAATAAAAATCATCAGCATTGTGAATGATTTGATAACATGTCATGGAATTATAGAAGCATGTGACAGTGATTGCATTGATGTCTTGTCTATAGCACATGGATTTGATAAAACTATGTTCCTATTTGAATGATAACAGATTGCCATAGCCTATACCAGTTGACGATTGAGTTTGTTTGTATTGACCTTTTAATATGGATGGTTGGGCTAGAAAATCTCTACATGCACTGGTAAGTGCTGTTATTCTATTTATGTATTTAACCCTTTGGACACTAGGGGATGATTTCCCACTGAGTAATTCTAAAACTAGCCTATTTTACCATGGGTACCCCAAAAAAATTTAAAAGGCCAAATTTCTCCCAAGGACTATTCCATTTCTAGGCAAAATTTTACTTTGACGTGTGTATGAAAGTTGTGGGAGATATGCTTTCCAATGAAATATTCCCGGGCAGGCAGTGGCGACTCGTGGGTGTTTTCGCAAGAGGGGCTTATTTGCGCGAAGCGCAACCGCGTCGCTTGCCACGCCAGGGGGGTGTCTGGGGGGGATGTGCCCCCCTCAGCAGCTGAAGAATTTCTGAATTTCTGAACGTAAATGGTGCAATTTGGTGTATACTTTAACCAATTAATTGATGTTATTAGCTTGTCATTCTAAAGGATTTTTTTTTAAAGTGGTACCAAGCTTTTTATGTTGAAGCAAGTTATCCACATTATTCATGATGATTGGTGGTTTTGCTAGATTCAATTTAAAAAGGCCTAATACAGCAATACTAAACTAGAAAATATTCAGATGAGAAGTGTTTTTAGCATCACTTGCTCGATGTACAAGGATCACTAGGTGAATAAACCAGTTGCCTGGTAGCACAGACTATAAAATAATGTGTGACATCTATACCAAGAAATCAACATTGTTTATAAATTATAACAACTTAAATTCTAGTAAATCTGAAATATGTTCCAATAATTCACTAACCAGACATGTGGAAAAAGTTAACCAAAAAAGAAAGCACGGATCAGATTACAGATTACAGGAAAGCGGAGATCGAGTAAACTTAAATGTGTCTTCCCTACACAAGAATGAGAATTGATAATTAATTTTATCATAATGATTAATGAGTTCTCGTTCTCAACGTTCCCAAAATTCCCGGGGAAAAATTCTTTGGAGTTGGAACTTGGAAGTTTGTTTTGGGTTTTTTGACGAATTTTTAGAGGAATTATTCCGAAGTTTGTGACAATTATTTAATATCACACCAGGGTTTCTTAAAGTTTATAGTTTGGTTTAGGATAATCCAAGAGAAATAGTAATTATAGTAATTATATCCACATCAACAACAATGTGATTATTTTGGATGTGATCAGATTCATCACTAAGATCTTTTTTACATGTATAAATGAAGTGAATGTGATTATGTTTATCAGAAAATAGTGGATCAAAAATACTAATTTAAAACTTAAATTAGAAATATTCCATCATTCTACCATTTGCTGTTTTCACACAACGTGGATAATAACTTCTTAGTTGGATGAGTCTGTTTCCATTTGTGTTTTTTAATTGTTTGAATACCCAAGGTCTCAAAAGAGTTATTAGTATTACTAAGGGACGCACCATTCGTCTTCGGGGGTGGGGGGGGGGCATTTAACGGTAAAATTATCAAATTTTATCTAATTTGGTAAAGAAATGCGCGCGAAACGCACACAAATTGTCGTTTTATGCTTAAATTGCTAAATTTGGCCCAATAATAAACAACTTTGGTAATGAAATGTGCGCGTAGCGCCTACAAATATTTACTTCTAATTTCCACAGGGAAGGTTTTTTTTTCTTATTTCCCCAGGGAAGTTTTTTTTTTTACCAATTTATTTAGCCTTGGTCAAGTTTTTTTTTTTCTGTGGGTGCCCTTACGAAAATGCAATCAACAAAATGAGCTCAGTGTACCGTGCTTGTGTGAGCACGTTACGAGCTCGTATGTGCTCGTAGTAAGCTCACACGGGCTCACTCGGAGCAATGTGAACTTGTACGAGGTCATATGTGCAAAAGCTCGTAATCACATTTACGATCAAAAGCTGGAAAACGTGCATTTTGGGCAAACCAAGCTTACATGTACAATTATGCACCTTAGTTACACATAATTGATAATTAAGATGGGTTTTAGCGAAAACCTTTTTTTTTGTTGAAAAAATGCGGAAATATGCCTTTAACTTAGGCTGAAGTGAGGTAGGCAAGCACAAGAAATGAAATGTTGTGACAAAATGTTTTTGAATAATTGTGGAGGAAAAGGTATTATGAAAGACCGGGGAATGAGGGACAAACTACTAACATACAAGTTTCATTTCTTTTCGGAGTGCTGGCATGGCAATGGTAGGTGAATTTTAAATTTCTATATTTTCAAAATCCACATAAAATTATGTCAACAAATAACCATTAAAG
>JAUMTS010053124.1:0-10917 GCA_032273385.1 Ophiopholis aculeata | reverse complement strand
TTCAAAACTGCTACACACGATCTCTCTACGATCCAATCTGGTTGTACGACTGAACTGATCGCAGGTCCAGTGGGAATCAGGCTTTAGTTTTTAACATATTATTCCTCAAAGATCAAGAGTGCATATTTATGTATTCTTTTTTTCCGGTACAGTAATTGTTGTAAGGTTGTGCAATTCAGAAAGCATCATATTAATTTATAATCATGGTATGAATTTTGCCTTTAGAGTAAAATCACACTTATCTGCAATTGCGAAATGTATTAATGCCTTTTTGACCTTTATTTCGAAATATATACCAACACAATATAATAAAAAAAGACATATGTACAAACAGTTAGTGTAACAGATATACATGAAACAAAGCCTGTTTGTTACTTTCAAGAACAATTTTTCAATTGTAAAACAGATCTTCTAGGACTCAAAAGATACTGCGTTTTTTACTTTAAAAGGTAACATTTTTGACGAAATTAAGGGGAGTGTTAATTTTTTACTTGTTTCATTAAAAAGTTGAGGTTTTAAATGTTTGACCAAAAATATGCATACAAACAGATTTGTTTTCCCTCAACTTGCAATGTTTGAACTTTTTTTGGTCAAAAACTGCACAAACTAAAAATGTTGATGATTTTTTAAAGCGATCCCAGAGAAGTGTCTTCAGATGATTTTTGTGCAATTTTGGCATTTTTTAAACCAAAATACGATTTTGCTAGGTTGTCTGTAAATTCATTGAGTAATTTTTTGCGGTCACAATTACTAAAATCAGCATTGTTAGTGAAATTTGATACCAAAATTGGATTCTTTCACTCATTTCCTTTCCAAAAATGTATACTATTATATATATGCATCACATTTAATATATCAAAAGTGACAGCGCTTGAAAATGTCATTAAAAAGGGTTAACACTCCCCTTAAGCATGTTTTAAAAGCAGTTAGGTTGTGAATAATGTTACCTAATTACATTGCTATTTGTATAATGTATATTGTCTATAGTGAATGTCAGAATGACATACATTTGTATCTATGTGAACCAAGTTTCTACAGAGTGAGTTTTAATAAAACTATGTTTTATGGTGCAACCCTAAAAAGATGACTTTTCTTGCATTGTGTTACTTGATTTGAGTTTGTGATTAATTGACATCCAGAATAATAAATTATATGTAAACTAATAACACTTATTGGTATGCAATTTGCAACAAATAGAAAATATTAGAATTTCAAATACCTTTGGTGTTTTCTGGAATAAAAAGCACACTGTCGGATTGTGTTTTACTACCACTACTGCATATATTCTTGACCAATCATTTTCGAAGTAAAAATGTGCACTCCAATATATGTATACTAAAATATGTGTTTGGAAAAAATAACAATTTCCTAAATAGTCTGGACATACTAATATATGTTTTCCGTCCTTTTTTAAAACTCCTACAATTCCAGGCAAAACGTGATGCAAAAGAGTCTGGAATTCCAACTTTCTCCAAGGGGAGAGGGGCAGAGGTTCAATTTTTTTCTCCGGAATAGTCTGATAGACCAAGGACCATATAGGCCTAGATGATTCTTGGATAGGCCTAGATGGCTCTTGGATAGACCTGGTATCTAATATATAATTCAGAAACGCATCTGATACATTAATAAGGTATACATTAAAGCTACCGGTATGACGTGCACATTGAACATTAAATGTGTCGAATTTTAAAAAGGTGTTTAAAAATACCCATATGAAATAGATCCTTAAGTAAATTCATTATGACAGTGTTACGCAACACCAAAAGTACCGACACCGCGAATTGATATCAGTAACATTATCATACGTAAAAATACATACCCCATTAGACTAATTGCGATAATTATAACCACTTAATGCGGCAAAAATCCGATACATTGGCGGGACGTCCAAAAGCCATACGTCTGCCAATGTTGGTGCTTTAACCAAACCAATTAAAATCCACTAATTATAAACATACATTTATATAAGTAATAATTCTTTAGGATCGAAATAAAACAAATTATTGGGCTAGTATGGTTGTAGGACACAGACGGTATGGCGACCTAATATACAGTGTCATATGACCACTGACAAATCAATTAACATACATCGATATTTTTTACAAGCTCCAAAATTATTTCACTTCCATTGGAAATAACTAAATAATATATATATTTTTCTCTCCGCCGTGATAATTCATTTTTCTGTAAAGCTTTTCTCTGGCGTGAGACACGTGCTCTGCAATTACCGTTATTTCGAGTGCAGTACAACATTTGCTATCTACTGAAGATAGCATAATCATACCAACTTTAGGCTATATAATTAGTTGGACTATAAACATTATTAAAACAAATAATAGCATTTTGTTAACTAATAACTACCAAAAAATAACAAAACAATGACGATAGTTCCTTATAATTGGCGTATGGTACATTGTAGGCAAATTAAATAATAATTTTTCTCTTATAAAATGATCAAATTATTCAAACATATAACAGTTCAGTTTAAACATCTCTTTTTTATTTTATGAAAAATTAAACTTCTGTCTCCAAAAATCCATAGCTAGATCAAATAATATTTTGGAAGTTGGAACTGAGTATTTTGTTACCATTAGGCCAAGTTCAAAAATGGTTTCTGTAAAAAGAAGGATGAGGGCACTTTTTGTATTTTTTTCTCAAAAAATCGGTAAAAAATACGCTTATTTTACCACATGTTTTAGAGTGATAGCGAAAAAATGAAGAAGGATGGTCCTTTTTTTTTTAAATTTTAAATGTTATTAAGGTATACCTCTGATAATTATAAAACCGTATTTAAAGAGCTAGAAAGCATCACAACTTCTAAAAGATCATTTTACACAAGTTATAACTGAAATTTTTTTAAATAAAAATAAAACTGAAGCAGCACCAAAAAGGAAGCTGGGGACGAGAAACTAATGTTTTTACTTGGCCTTACATGCTAGGCGTCAGCTGCCAAATTTGACATGATTTTCCTAATTTAATTTCAAAAAACATCAAATCTATTTCTAACTAACAGTGTCAACCACCAAATTCAACATGTTTCCAACTTTCCAAATGATATAAAATCTGAATTGCTCTCATAATGTTCATTGATTGATTGGATCAAATTTCTTGACTTATCAACCGTGCTTCATTTAGTATGACCCCAAAATAAGTGGAATATATCGACTTGAGTATTTTATCCGTGTAAGCTTGTCAACATTTATGCGCTTGAACAGCTTATGAGGCGCGAAAAGAGATGTCAATTTTTTGACGGTCATTTAATCAAAACAGATCGAGCACTCACGGGAAAAGAGGTGAAATCGAAGAAGCGATGTAGCTCTAAGCTTTCTCCCCGACTTCGACAACTCGAGCGCCGTTATGTATAAAAATCATCAAAATGCTTGGAGTAGTGAACGAAATACAACACACTTCACGCTTCCTTTATGAATTCTGTATGTGCTCAGATTATGTTATGTTACAGAATTAAATAGTTATTTTGATAAAAGCGAAAACATTTTATGGAAGGGTTGAAAATCGGCAGTGAATTTGTGATTTGTTGCCCGTGTAATGCAGAGCAAGCAGTTCTTATAGCTGTGCATCTCTATATAGATAACGTCGCGATGATCATTACCAAATAAATGCACACTTATTGATCCCCTTACAATCAGAACACATGCAGTTAGTTGCCCGCTTTATTAAGTTAGTCGTAATGGCTGCGAAAACTGAGTCGAGGTCCGTAACATAATATTTATTTTGAATCATTTCAATTCAATAAAATGCCAGGCGACAGAGCATGCATGGAAATAAGAATTGGAGAAGCAGCAGGCATATTACTGGTACTTTTGCTAGTTTAAGTAAGGCCCGTACCACGTTCGGTTGCGGGTTACAAATAATGTGTCACTGGTTAATCATGTTAATCGTATCTTTGTAAGATAATAAACATTTTTTTTTCTTAACACTGCTTATCTCAGATATAAGACTTCGCAAGATTCATTTATTCATTTATATAATGTAATCCCATTGCTTCAAATTATAAAAATGTATTGCAAAATGTTAACCATCCTGTGAAAAATGCAATACCGCCTTTAGAAGGTTAAAAGGTTGCACCAAGCTATCTACGAAGCTGATGGGTGATAACGGGGAAGAAAATTAAACAAATTATACAAATTATCGCCCGAATGTACCGAAATTTGGGTCGACTGCAGTTGAAAAACACACAGAGAAAATTGAATTGTAAGCTGAGTGTTTACTGCCAAAATTGGAGCTTGAATAATATTAGAGTTCATCAGTTATCTTGAATATTTCTGCAGGCGGATTCACATTAAGATTCGATTTAGGCTTATGTAAATTTGAGGAACTTATATAAAATGTACGGGGAGAACTCACTCTTTTCATTTTTATAATTTGTTTAAAGATTGTAAATGTTCACATAACAGTTTTTGTAGCTCTATACTGCGATGAAGGTCATACAAATATGAAATTATTTTGGCAGCCCAGATATATGTCTATGATAGCAAAGTTAGTTTATAGCGGCGGCTAGCTATACCTAAAAATACTTTAAATGTGAAATAAGTTATCTTTTAGAGAGAATACACGAAAAAATGCAGCATGCTATTGCAAAGAGAAACATATTTCCTCTTTTTTTAGAACAATTTTCCACAGTTCTCCAATGAACAATAAATATTTGTATTTACTATCCATTGGTGATAAAACAATATTTAAAAGAATTTTGCTATCTACCGCTGATAGCAAAAATTGTGTAATACAGTTACCAACAAATTAGTTTAGCACTTTCTATTTACTGTTGATAGCAACAAATGTCTAACATTTCCATCTACTGTTGATAGCAACAAATGTCTAACATTTGCATCTACTGCTGATAGCAGCACATAAGTTAAGCATTAAGTATCTACTGCTGATAGTAACACTGTTGATAGCAACAATCAATTTTATAATTTGCTATCTACTGCTGATAACAACAAATAAGTTTAGCATTTGCTATATTCTGCGATAAAACAACTACGTTTAATATTTGCTATCTACTGCTGATATAGTAACAAGTAAGACTAGCACTTGCCATCTACTGCTGATATCAATATCGGTTTTAGCTCAGTGCTATATACTGCTGATAGTAACGAATAAGTTTATCATTTGCTATCTACTGCGGATATAGTAACAAGTATGGGTTGTTTTTTTTGACTAGATATGATGAAATTTATCTACTATTGTGTTCAATAACAGTCCTGATGAATCTAATCAAGAAAGTATGATATGTTTAGCATTGTTATGTTTAGCATTTTATATCTACTGCTGATATAGTAACAAATAAGTTTAGCACTTGCCATCTACTTCTGATATCAATAACGGCTTAGCATCAAGTGATATATACTACTGATAGCAACGAATAAGTTTAGCATTTGCTATCTACTGCTGATAGCTAGCAACACATAAGTTAAGCATATAGAGACCTACTGCTGATAGCAACACAGTACTATACTGTTGATAGCAACGAATAAGTTTATCATTCGATATCTACTGCTGATATCAACAAATCGGTTCAATATTTGCTATCTACTGATGATATAGTAACAAGTATGTTTAGCATTTGCTATCTACTGATGATATAGCAATAAGTATGTTTAGCATTTGCAATCTACTGCTGATATCAATATATCGGCATATCATTTGCTATCTATACTGCTGCGATGAGTATTCATAATATTTGTTTATGTTTCCCATGTTTCTTTATTTTTCAAAACAAGTATTAATAACAAGTACAGAATGAAGATAAAATGTGAGATTTACACGAACAATCATTATAGTTACCCTTTATTTCTAGCCGAAAACTCGGCATTTTCAAATTAGTATAGCATATACTTAATCTTACCTTTTTATTTCCCTACAACAAGATCCAAAAATTATCAGTTTTTATGCAATTGTATATTTCAAGCACAAATGATCTACTTGTAAAGATTTAATTGTTTATCGTGGCAAGATACGGTTAAGTGCCGCTTACCCTTGAAGTAACCTGTTATATATAACAAACAAAAAAATATTCCTTAATATCACATTTTAAATTTTGACTCAGAAATATCTCATATTTTCTTAAATTATATTATATATACTTTTTTCCTCTTGATAATACATTAAGTGACTGTAAAGTAGTTTTGCTCTTACATGCCTCGGGCAAAACCAGGTAAATAGAGAGTTTAGAATTCCAAAATCGGGGATGAGTAGGACAAATAATCCGAAATTGACTTGGCAGTAGAGTGCGGGAAGAGCCAGTAAATTGAATTAGACCCAATCGGGTCTGGGTATCGACACCTCGGATGATGGGCCATTAATAGCTCGTTGCGCTATGTCGGTAGACATCACAAGCCTATGCCGGTTGACATCTCTGCTAGTCGGCCCTGAGCAAACCGAGCTCAGGACGCCGGTTGTGACACCACAAACCTGGGGATTTTAACCCTCTCCACGCGAATGTCGACTGCAGATGACAAGTCAACAATATTTAAATTTTCAAAAAAAAATCGAAATGCAAATTTTCATTACCATATTCAGATTTAGCATGAAAAATCCATTCAATTGAGTACAATTTCAAACAAGCCTCCGTAGTTTATGTTATGGCACCTGTGAATTTTAGAAATATTGTAAATATTCAATTTTTGTACACTGAATTTGCTGCCAGGGTGTGAAGCATTAACCACTCTAATGCGATGAAGTTTATTTTATCTTTGTTTTGAGATATTCAAGACCTTCGTTTTTATCATTTTAAACTTGCATTTTTGAAATCGTTAAGATAATTTTTTTTTAATAAGAATAGGCCTACTTATAAACGTTCATTGCAGTATCTAATCAAGTATGTCCGTGATTTATTTTAAGAACAAACATGTCTTCAAAAAAGGCGAAGTTTAAAGATAAAATATTAGTTGTTATCTAATAGTCTACATGTGACGATGGGATGGGGTTCTACTTTCACTTTTTGTCAAATTCAACCTAATTTGTCAACATTAAGTGAAATTCAACCCAATTGTTCAACACTTAACGTCACATTTAGTCAAACTCTATACCGTTTGAGTTATTTAATTCGCTTAAGGAAAGGGGTATGGTTTGTAACTTTATCTCTGAATAAAATCGCTACAAATTGGGGCTTTGAGGTACATAATAACATTAAATAAAACTTATAAACACTTTCATTTAGATATATTGATTTTATTGACAAAAGAGGCTTCGAGGAATAACAATGCTATTTACAAAATTCAGCAGAAGAAAGATGTTAATAATACGTTGAGAATTACCTTTGTGTATAAAAATTGATATCATATGAATAATAACTTTACTTGTATTGATGGCATTTGATATGATGTTATATGAGTTACGACAAAAATGACATGAAATACAATCCTGAAAAATGTTGCAGTATCAGTTAACTGTAATGAAATTATCTCCTACGAGCAGTATTATACATGTATTCATTATGGAACTGAACAAGAAGAAACATGGTTTCCATTTCCTCTTCTTAAAAAAGTTCTGCAACATTTTCTAGGATTATATTTCATCTGATTGTTCCAGATAAGCAAACAAATAATGAAATTGATGTGAAATCGGACGATTCTCAGCATACAAATTGATAACAGTGGTGATAAGTTGATAACCATGGTAACATATAACTTGAAATTGACTGAAAACAGCATTAAATTTATCACACTGAAACCACACAAGGTTGACAATAATTACACCTAAATTGTTTGTGCATGGATTAAAATTACAACAAATTTCATTCCGATATTGTAATTCACTATGGTTCCATTTAGTGTAGGTGATAATCAAAAATCGCCGCCTGTCATACAAATTGTATATTTCTTTTACTGTACAAAATAGAATTATCTTCTCAATTGTGTATTTACAATTTACACAGAAATGTGTTCTTTCATTTCTTGGTGAGGTTTATAAGCATGCGTGTCCATGAGACATTCTTCACAAACGGCACAAAAAACACAGAAGCTTTTTAAAGATAATTTTCAACAAAGAATGAAGTGACCAAACAATTATCACAGTTTCCTGTTTTCTTACATTTCTTTGTATGGTTCATAAGCATGCATGTCCATGAGACAAAGGTGACACAGAACACAGAAGCTTCTTAGAAATCAAACCAAAGTTTGAAGTGACTAATTTTTTATCAACATTTCGTGCACATCAATATGAAAAACAACTTGTGAGAATTTTGTGGTATTTGGAAGCCTAATAGACCCTATTCACAGTCCGCTATTTGGGGATTAAAGCGAGGCTTGGGTGGAAGAGCGCAACTGTTGCTTGCGTAGACGCGCAAAGGAGCGTGTGGCTCAATATTCCAGCACAGGGGTTGGCACGCATGATTACGGCCTCTTGCCACCCAGCCATCGCTTTAGTTTGAAGATGTCGACGCCATGAATAAGGTCTATACTGTACTGGAATTCAAGATTTTCAGTATCTTCAAAATCGAGTGCTGGTATTGGTCTTTTTCTGGTTTCTTACAAAATTGAAACAGAATAATATCATTAATATCATCAGTTTCTTGTAAGGACATTAATGATACCAGCAGAAATTACCTTTAAAACATACTTGTCTGTTAAAATAATTGTGCTTCAAGAAACATCACAGCTGCAATTATTGAAATATTCTCTTTAACTTTTTTGAATGTAAATGTCATTACCATTTTATATTCATGGCCTTAAGCTTTCGACTACTGATGTTATTATATTGCCAAATACTAGCTAGATTTGGCTAGCTGGATTATTTCTCACCAATCGCCATTATGAATGTGTGATATAATAAGTCTATCATGGACTAAAAATTCCTGATCAATTGGCATCACACACTGTAGAATTGTTGTATTTTCTGAACTAGACTGACCAACTAAACTGTATCTTACTTTGGTTTTGGACATGACATCATGTAACATCTTAACTTGCACACAAGGATTTCAGCTGCGACTGTTTTACTCAGGTGCTTGTTTTGTCAGGCTTGTGACAGTAGCACACCAATTTCAAAGTAAAGCTTCATAAAAATAGAAATGGAAATCATGTTCAAATTCAAAGTAAGAATCAGTTAACTATCTCCCTCCAAGGTAGCCATCACTTGAACTCTGTTCAGCATAAACTGAAACATGACCTTCAGAAAGTTTGTTCGATAAAAGATTTCATCAAATCATGATGGAATCATAGAGTGACATACTATAATAATTGTCAGAAAAGTATTTGTTATATACAATTTCAAACACTTCTTTTGATATTGTGAGTTAAGTTGACATGTGACCTCACAAATTAAGTTAAAATTGATTTGTCTGTTGTCACATCATCAATTGCGACTAAACTAATTCTCAAAATTGTTCAGAGATCCTGCTACGCGGCATGACAACCCAACGCATACCTTGGCTGGGCCTGGCCCTGGATGGAGCGGCACACACCCAGGTTCTTTGACCATGGGCGACACAGCCAATCAGCGCCAATGTTTACCAATTCTTGGTAGATGCACGTCACGCAAAACGCAAGGCTCACTTCTCTGAAGAATTTTGGGAATCAGTTTAAAACAATAATAGAATCATATATAAACACTGTACTTATAATAGCTTGCTACTGATTGGAACATTATCCTTTAAGTAGAATGTATAGTGTATGAAAAGGAGTATGTTTCATTCTTATACTGGACAGAGCTCAGTGTTTTTGGAAGTGATGGACATTTCGACTACCTTCTATGAGAGAATACTTATGGGAAATCATACCTCTTTACAATAATGAATATACACATTTTAAGGAAAGGGTGTTCTACATTTTTTTTCATTTTCTTTGGGCGGGGACTACCATCACCATAGAGGTTGGTGCACTAAATATAAGAGGCATAAAGTACAGTTTACAGGGAAGCAAATGAGTGCCTTAACAGTCTTATAGCTTTCACTATCTGGCTATCATGAGCTATGGCTTTTTCTTTCTATCAATAAAATACTGTTTCAGATGCCAAGTTAGAGTAACTTCTCATTTGAAGGCCTTATTGTGCTGCTGCCTTAAGTACTCTAAAAGATTATTGCATCGGTCAAAATCGCCAGAAGAAACAAGAAACACAAACAAACAAAAAACGAAGTGTATCACTGGTTAGCACATAAACACATATCGTGTAACCTAACAAACTTTTATATCACAAGTTTTAGTGATTTTGTTCATTACAAGTGGTTTTAACAACTAAGTACAGGAGCTAGCAAAATTGTATTTGTCTACCCATGAAAAGACCTAACCAAATTCTAAACTTCAATACTATCTACAGTGGGTTACTGGAACTAATTTTAAAATCCATAAAGAACTAAATGTTGTACATAGCTGCATGGAATTAGATTTGTTGAAGATTCAATATCAGAAATATAATCATTACAATATAGGATTTAGATTTTTTTTTCAGATTCAACATTACACATTACAGGTAAAAATATACTTTGTTTACAATATACATACAAAAATATGCCCACCCAGTGTACCCTATCACATAAACTTTACAGTTTGAAACCAATTCAATATCAAGTACAACATTACATATTAAAGTACTCTAAAACTAGTCAAAAGTAGTCATTCATACTTTAGTTAAACAAAATAACACAAACATGATCCACTTAAATTTGAATTCTTACTAAAAATATTTACAGATAGTTCATAAACTACAGGTTTTTTTAACAGGATCATAATATACAATAAACCACGCAAATTATTTATATACTATCCATAGAACTAGAAGCAGAAACCAGACTGCTTCCATATTTGATAAGCAATGAAGTTAAAGCTGAGGAAGTTTCTTTTTGCTTAGATGTGTTTTGTTACACATTTATTCCTGAATCTGGTTGCAAACTTATTTATTAAAACACAATCAAGTGATTGTGGTTTATATCTAATCTGGTATTTTAACCGCAACAATAAC
>JAUMTS010052902.1:0-10919 GCA_032273385.1 Ophiopholis aculeata | reverse complement strand
TTAAATATTTTGCAATTCTCAATTTAGGACGCGGGCGGTAAACAGGAAACTAAAGATCTATTGCGAAGGGCCTAATAAAAACTACATCATCTTACTTCAGAATCATTCAAGTAGGCATTGCTGCTTGCTGTTGATCACGGTAAATATTGACGCATTTTCGATTAATGGAACGATTGCATCTAAAGCTGAATGGCAATTTTCCAAGACAAGCTGGAATGCTACTGTTTTTAAAGAATAAACTATTAAAACAGAATTTCCAACTGAGAATTGATGACACGTATATTTTATAATATATAGGTTGCTCTTGATCTGATCTTTGATATTTAACTAAAAGAAGCTTCAAATAAACGCCTATAAATTTAAAAAATTTTTTAAAAATTTGCCCCATTAATATAGTGAATCAATGATAACTTTGTTAGTTTGGTCACCAGTTTGCATGTTTTATCATCCAAATGGGTCATATGCCAACAATAACTTGCAGTGAGTAGGAATCAACATCTAATCGGTTCAAAGGTCAAACGTGCACATCATCTAACCAGTTCAAAGGTCAAACATGCACATTGACCAGTCGCCATACTTCATCATCCAAACACTTTCACTAAACAACAAACACAAATATCGCCAAAGCAATTCAAAAGAAAGCTATAACGAAATTGACCAAATTGTCGAGATCCATTTCATCAGTTCTATTTCGTTAACTGACCTCGCACACTAACACATATAAGAAGCAGGGCCTCTTCCGTTTATTCCCAGATTCTATGAGAAGCTCTAATGTGAAACCTTTGATATTGCACACACTTGATTACTGAAAAACAGGTAATTTTTACGCAAAACCTAATTTCACCCTTCATGCCCTTCAAAGCATGAACATATAACGCACTATCAGTTTTTAGGTATTCTCTATATAGAATTGTCAAAAACTGAGAAAAGATTTGATTTAAAATTGGCAAATCGCAAACAATTACTTGCAGCGTAAAAATTACCGTTTCAAAAATTCTAGGGACAAGTAATCCTAGATTAGACCAATACTGGCAGGTAGCGTTGGCGGCATCAGTACCAAGTAACTGTAAAGTGGGAATATTTGCAGTACATTTATTTTCGCTCTTTTTGAGCTTAACCAACAAGCGCAAAAAAAATATGCGCAAATTAATCAATTTCGTCTGTAGGTCTATGTTAGCAGAAAGTTATGAAACTACAAAACACACAAAATTGTTTAAAGTGTGCAAGGAGCAAAAAATTGCCAGCGCAAAAATTCTAACTTTTACAGTTACTACAAACAGGTAGGTCATGTACTTTCCGGCTTGCATCGATGCGTTGCCAACGGCAATACAGCACTGTGTGTGTGATTACCAAGCCGTTGAATTTGGCACTTCCAATTTTAACTAAATTGAAGTTTCAACTTAGCAGCATCCAATTGAGGATGAAATATCTTTGCCGCCAAGTTGGCAAGTGGTTCTTTGCAACTCTATGTGACGATAAATCCAAAATCTGCACGGAAATTTGTCGCCGATGTCAACTTACAATCGAAAAGTGATATTAAACAGCTTTGCTCAAATTATAAGTACACTCAAGAAATGATCAAATTAAAGCATCAAAAAACAAGTCAAACGAGCTGTATCCATAAAAGAGTTTCAGATGTTTACGATTCACCTCTTGGAAACATCCACCTTATTAATAACTAAAGTGCGTTCAATGTTACATGGTTCCATGCCTCATTTCCAAGGTATAGTCAATGTTTTTGTTGTCATGTTCGTTCAACCCCAATTTGAACACACTGCATAAAGGATGCAGAATAATGAAATAAAACGAAATATTAAGAGGAGGAAACGGGTACATCATTGGATGCACATGCCTCATGGAACAAAAATGAGCATGCAGAAGCTTGCACGAGCTCATTTTTGATGATTACATTTTTGATTTTTGGATGCACAAGCTTATTTTGATGATTACACTTTTGTAAGGGTGATAGCAAATCTTTAGTACAATGTTTCCAGTTTCTTAGATCTTCCATTAAAAAACAAAACAAGAATACAAGGTTAAATGATTTAGTGTCCTGTTTAACCTCATTTTGAACACACTATACAGAGGATGCAGAAGAATTTAAAAAAAATGTAAAGTGGAGGAAAAATCTTTGGCTCCATTAAGGGCCTCCTATTGGGGTTTGATAACAAGTCTTCAGTGCAATGTTTGCATTTTCGGTATACAAAGTTAAACGATTTGGTGTCATGTTTAACCTTATTTTGAACACACTATATAAAGGATGCAGAAGAATAAGATAAAACATGTAAAGTGGAGGAAAAATCTTTCGCTGCGAGGGCCTCCTATCGGGGTTTGGCAAGTGCATGTTAACCCTCTACACACGGATGTCAAGTGCAGACGACATGTCAACAAATTTCAAACTTTTTCATAACATTTTAAAAATTAAAATATTCATTAGCATATTCAGGTTCAGCATGAAAATTGCATTCAATTGAGTACAAACAAGCCTAGTATTGGTTCAGTAATTCCTGAGATAGCCTTTGTGATTTTGAAGGAAAAAATTGTAATTTGTTAAATTTTATACACGAAAATGGCAGCCAGCGTGTTTGCATGTTAATGTGTGTCATCCATGTGTCAGGGTTACTCTCTAATCGTTCTCCCCTTTTCTATTCCTCACTGCTTGTCAATGAATGCAGCATACTGGCGCCTACACTGTAAGACAATCTTGTCAAACACTCGGGGAAGAGCAAATCCTGAAATATGCCGGTAGCACATGTAAATAAAATCAAGTAGTCTTGTAATGGCATGGTAAAAAGGTACAATGCTTGCTTGCTAGCTACCTCGCTAGTACATCGTTTTGACCTAGTATGATAACGATTCATAAATCACTTGTGCTTGTTGTTCGGATATTACCCTTAAAGAATCACTTTCACAAATTAAATATATTCCCCAAAACCAAGTAGTCTCATAATGGCAGGGCAAAAGGTACAATGCTACCTTTTTACATCTGTTTGACCTAGTATGATAACAATGAAATCATCACTTGTGCTTGTTTTTCGGATATTACCCACTATCATAAATGAAATGTATATCCCCTAAAATCAAGTAGTCTTATAATGGCAGGGCAAAAGATACAATGCTACCTTTTTACATCTGCTTGACCTAGTATGATAAAGATTCATAAAATCATTGCTTGTGCTTATTATGTGCGATTAAGTTTATTGAATCACTATCATACATGAAATATATTCCCTAAAATCAAGTAGTCTTTAATATAGTGGCAGGGTAAAAGGTATAATGCTACCCTTTGTACATCTCTTTGACCTAGTATAATTCAAACTATCATGTCATAGTATTCCAAAATCATCTCATGTGATTATAATAAAATTCAAACGTTACACCTAGATAAGGTTCCCTTTTAAAACAATTAAAAGTTCAATAAAACCACTGGGCCGATTTTAAGCTACAAAAAGATACAAAACTTGAGGCACTAAAGCGTGAAAATTAAGATGTACAAAAATGGCCATTTTGCTATTACCAAAACATGAATCTAGAAGAGCAAATATTACAGCCATTTCTATTACACTCGCTATTTCGGGGTGCAAAACTTGAACCATCAAAGCATGAAAAATTAGATGCATAAAAATTGCCAACTGGCAAAATAGCGCCTGAAGATTTGCTATTAATTACCATAACATGACCGACTAGGAGACAGCGAGTGATGGAAGAGTAAAAATCAATTGATCAACAGCAGAAGTCATGAAAGCGTGCTTGTGGACGGTCAGATGAGATGACCATTGCCAAGTGGACGGAAGGTTTAACCAGTTGTATGCCGATGTCAAATATAAATCCAATAGACATGTTTTCATGATGCGCCGTTACATTCCGCGTACATAAAGACAGCATCCATATTGCCATTGGTAACAGACATCAGTCCAGAAAGCTACAAACATGGTAACTATAGAGAACGGTCACATGAAAACTATTTTGCTATCATTTAATGATTTCCTGCTTGCAGATATCAGAGTGGTTTTAATGAAATTCTATGAAAAAATTGTCAAGTGAAGGGGCATGCTTGCATTTTTGATCCAACGAAGGCATGTATATCCATCTATTATACACGGGGAAAGGATACTGATATTCAACAACATGAAAGACTGCATCATACTGATGTCAAGCTTAGCTTGTTGCTTTGGTATGCACGGATGCGTGTCCATGTTTACCACAGACTTATACATGTCAATTTTGAACAATGTGCATGTTTTTGCTCAGATACGATAAATTCATTATCATGGCCTCCTCGATATCAGTGCACAATACTCTGTTACATGTAACTTTGCCATTAAGGGAAAATATTGTTTTGGTCATTTTGGACCTCTTGTTGAAGTAGAGCATGTGCATGATTCATTCATTTTCGTCAATGATTTTATCAAGGAATCACTTTGTTGTCCTTTTTTCTAAAAAGTACCCTAAAAATTAACAATATAAATTTTAACACAGCCATCATTCTATTTTTATAAAAAATAGGAAACTGGAAACTTCATCAACATAATGTTTTAGTGCTGTAGTTAGAAAGAACATTACATTGGATGCATGTATTGATATTGTTCAAAAGTGTCACCAAAAGTGGCCCAAAATGACATCTACCTTTGATGTCAACAACAGTGTAAATTACAAGCCTCAAAATTCAGCCTAAGATTGATGTCGCAATAAGTGAAATAGTCACATGTTGGCAATTGTCAATTTTGATTTTTCAAAATTAGGTGAATTGTCCATTAAAGGGTCTACACTTTGATCCAAACTTCATCACAATCGGACATCTAGTTCCAGAGATATGACAATTCTTTGATTTTCATAAACAAAGAAAAACCTAAGAATTGATCACCTTTACACAAAATTAATGTTAGCGACATAGGACTCATTCCCCTTGATCATGTCACATATCACTGCTCAATTCTGGTCAAGAACTGCACCACAAGATATGAGACAATCAAATGGTTTGCACTGTTGCCGAACTCAGCCAGGAGGGAAGTCACGATATAGATTGACCAAACCCTGGCGTGAACAGTCCCTGAAATACAAACTGCCCGTTGTGGCAACCATGCATAGCAATGGGGCGCCATGAGCAAGGATGCAATATTCAGCCATTAAAATTAAGGGGGAAAATGACATGGCAATTAAAAACGGGAAAGGGGGACTTCCCAGTGTTTGGCTTAGAGGTCATTGCCACCATAGTATTTCCATTCATTGATCAAAATCAGGAAATGTGTGTTTCATAACAAACTGTGAAACGCTTTAATTTCACGCCACTAAAATATAGCGGATCTTTAAAAAAAAAAAGTTTTGGGACAATTTATTTCACTACAAATTTAGTGGATGTGTTTAAAAAAAAAGCTTTCGGACAATTTAATTTAATTTACTTGACTTCAATGTTGAAATATGAATTAATCAAATCTAAATTTAGTCAGTTAGAAAAATTAGCAAAATGAAAATAATAGTTTGTAAACTTTATAGTATTTCCTTCCACTAGTATTTTGACTATATTAAATACTGGGTCGATCAAATAATTATGCTAACAGAACTTTTTGAATGCACAAATAGTCTGGACTAATGCCAATCGACTTGTGAGGTTGCCAATGATCTCATCCTATTATAGCAAAGTTAAGAAAGCCAATTAATTACTGACATGTTTTAAATGGTCCCTTTCTTTTGAGAATGAGGCTAAATACTCAACCCCAAATCTAAGTTCACCAGTTCATATTAAAATCCATATGGAATAATGGACTTTGTCCCTGCCTGAAAGTTGTTGCTTTAAATCACTAGATCTTCTCCCTCCTTCTTCCCACAAATTCAAATGCACATTTGCATCGGCTTAGGCCGAGAAGACAATTTTTTGTTTGTCCATAGAAGAATTTTTTTGAGTTGGTTGGATTTGGGTTTTTTTTTACATTTAAATTGCAAACCTCATTTGACTTTCTATGTATACATTTGTATTTATTAATTAATTGCTTAAAATATTAAAAACAAGATAATTTTAATGTAAAAATGAATCTTTGTAAATTAAAAACTTTTAATTTCGAAAATCAGGGTCAGTCTGATATGAACAAACAAACTACTTTTTTTTGCCTTTCGGTACGACCAACACACCTGACACTGTAGGAAGCCGGAAAACAACCCGAATTCCCGCTGATCGGCGGCCTCGGTTCCTCCCGTGAACAAATTAACCAGCCTGTTAGGCTCTACCAACCAGGTGCCAAGCACGATTCGACCTTTAGGATCGCTGCTGACCCCCTCAGGTCATTTCTTATACAATTGTTGAAAATAGAACGCCAGAAAAAAATAGGTAAGCCAAGATTGTCTATTTGTACTAAGCCCAGGCCCGTGACAAGGAATAAGCCATGTTATTTCAATCCCAGCGGTGGCAAAATGAAGCTTGTCATGAAGACACACGCCTCTTTGCCATATTTTGTTTTCTTCCCCTTTTCTCAAAATGTCACAAGAAGCAGGTCGCCATGGTAATAGGCTCCTCTGCAGTAGCCACCCTCTTACGGTGAAATGTCCAAAAATCGATTAAGTACACTGGTCAGTCTAAACACTCGCTCCAACTTGATGACTTTGTTTTGACCACTAAGGGACAAGTCACAATTTTCAATTTGTTCACTCCCTCTTTTCATGCAGTTTTTCTTGTTTCTTTTTTTAAAAATAGCCAAGATTTGAAGAACAATTTTGCACCTTGAACCTCATATATTTAAATCCAGGGGGTAAATGTCTAAACAGAGTACATGGTAAAGAAAACTGACAAAATAGGATAAAAAACAATGTCCCTTCTAGCTAACTGTAACTGTGTTATAGTTTCACAGAGCGCGGTATCGAGCTATGTCATGTTGTGATGGAGGCCACGTGCAATTTGCCTGGGAGGACCAAACTAAATCAGAACAGGACAACAACGAGTCAGGTCGGGTTAATGGACTTGCTTCATCCCCGTGTGCAATCACTTTCAAGGGAGGATGCAGATGAGTACAGCTCCAAGTATATCATTTGGCCAAGAGGCTACTTTTAGGGGTACCATGCAAGTGCAGAATTATGCAACCTGTACAGATAATTTGATAATCTTAGTCAAATCTTGTATAAAAATTACAAGAGTTCAATGCTTCATCCTCGTGTACAATTACTTTCAATTCAGCTCCAAGTATATTATTTATGGTGAAGAGGCTACTTTAAGGGGTACCATGCAAGTGCAGAATTCTGCAACCTTTGCATATATGATTTGATGAATCTTAGTCAAATCTAATAAAAATTACAAGTGTTCAATTGCAACACTGCTCCAAGAGGCATCAAAGAGGTGCACAATGAAAGCGCCAAATTCTACATCTTTAGAATCAACTTTGCTTGTGTCTTATCAGTATTGCCAAGCCTGAAAATTGATTTAGATTCTGAAGTACTGGACAGAAACTGAGATACATACAAGAAATTTATTCACAATATGATAAATATATCATGAAAATTCAATGATGTGTCACATACATCTTGAATATTTAACTCCTGAGCTTCAAAATTAGTACAGTACACAAAGAACAAAGGATCATAATTTGGAAATTTGTGATGTAAATTGTCATAATTCCATTTCTCAATATATGTAAATTAATCATGGTGAGAATCAAAAGGATCGTTCGGTGATTCACCTCACCTTACCGTGTACCTGAAGTGATTCACCTCACCTTACCCCGTACCTGAAGGTGAGATATAAAGGATGGAGAAGAAAGAATGACATGCCCCGGGCATTCCAGGGCATACTTCCCATTGAATGAGGTAATGGAACCTTACACAACGTCACAAGCAAGCGACTTAACTCGTACATATCAATACAGCCCGCCCTATTTGCATCTCATTTGCATACTCGGTCAGTCAACAAGCAGTATGCATGCCTAGGTCATTGCATCCGATTTCATTATTTCCAATTCAGTCGAAGAAAAAACAATATCTGCGTCGAATATGTACCTGAAGCGATCGCACCGGGTTTTGCAATGAGTGTCGACGACAATTTGTAAAGATCTTATGAATGAAAACATGACTAGTTGACCTCCTCCTTTTTATACAAGCACACAACTGAATACGAGAAAAATAATTGCACTGAATCTTATTCTGCACACATAACACTTTTGCAAAGAGATAATTTCATGAATTGTACATTTTGAAAAATGATTCATATTGTTTTGTATGATATCTATAAATAATAAGGCATTTGGGGGATTTGCTTATTCATTTTTATAAATTTGTTCAAATTTAATTTTGTCAAATTTTGTGTTTTCGTGTCTAAACATGAAATTCACAAAAATAAAACCTTTTGTAAAAATTACCCAACTATTGAGTGCTCAGAGCATTGAAACAATCTACATTTCACCCGAGCGATGAATAAATTCCCGCATCGTAATCATGCCCACATTTGGGTCACCCACTACTTTTGTTTATTGCCTCCACAAAATAATGTCAATTTACAAGTCCTCAGAAAAACATTGCAATTCTGCGCCTGAATTAGGCCAAAAAAAAAAGATGTTTGGTTGCCCTCAGAGGGCAAAATTTTGGAGGGTCGGTAGGTCGACCTTTTTTTTTTTTGGTGGTGGTTGTATTGGTGTTTTTATTATGAAAAATAATATTACATCTTACAATGCTGTTGATCGTTCATGTGGTACTTAACTTTGAAAGATGAATTCAACTGAAAGGTTTAGGACTCAACCAGGCAGGTTTTATGTGGTTAGAAAAGATTTTTTGAAAAAAATGTCTTCTTTTTTTTATTTTTTTATTTTAAATAAATAGAAAATTTAAATTTAAAAAAAAAAAGCGGACTGGTGCTTTCCACGATTTTAGGGTCGGTCGCTGAGGGTAACAAAACATCTTTATTTTTTGGCCTTAATCAGCAACCTAATTCGGATTCTCCCTAGTCCCCAGCACTAGTTCATTTTATCAAGTTACCTCTTTTTTATCAAGTGTCCCTCTAACAAAACACGCCCCAATTTCTATTCAGTATGCTGACAGCGTATTTCAAATCAAAATTTGCAAACTCTCAAATGAGATTTATATGTTATGACATCTCCCAATGTAACTTGCATACCTATATCTGCCAACTTCAATTCCGTTTCAAATTTGAAATGAATTCACCATCTTACAGATAATTTCAGAACGCTAAAAACGGAATGTAATTGGATATTTTCACCTAATTATTCACTGCACATTTTCTCTTGAAGTGTTTTGCTAGAAATTCTAGCATCTTTTGGGATTAATTATGTCTTTTCATTGCTGGAATAATTTCCCACTGCACAGTTTCAAAACTTAAATCTACAGTATATTGATTCGGTTAAGCGACTCAAATTTCTTGAAGTGCTACACATTTTATGAAAAATGATCAATGCATTTGATATTATCATGAAATATATCCTTTTTTCATCATCTTTTTATCGTTTCTATCATTTTTACTTTTTAAATTCTCACTTTTAAAACAGGAAATAAATTGCTATGCTATATTCTACAACATCATTCTTTTTATTAAAATCTTGATCAGTAATATCATCAGCAAAAATGGTTGAAAACGTACAAATCTAACAAAATCATTTGATGTAAAATGTTTAAAATTTCTCTAAAACCTTGATCAGTAAGAACAGAAAATATTGTGTAAAACCAACAAATCTAACAAAATCATTTGATATAAACTGTTTTAAATTCTTGTGAGTGAATAAATCTTGAAGGAAATAACACTTGTACTGAATATTGTGCTGATCGAAAGACGCATTAAAATCACAAACTTGCCACATTTCGATCCCAAAAAGTAAATAGACAGTTATTAACTTATTATAGGTATTTGTGTCAGTGCAAAGTATTTCCAATTTAAGCCCATAAAATACAGTCAACAACTATTCACTCTCAAGAAGCTGCAGTTTACATTGAATATAAAGGTTGAATTTATTTAACCCATATTAACACTCTGGCTGCTGAGGGTTACCGTGACGATTTTGTGTAGTAAAGTTAGCCATTTTGAATTTTAAATACCTCACTTTGTATACTATCGAAATCACAAAATCTTACACGCAGTTTTCATTGTATTTATCATTTTTCATTTGAATTTAACCAAATATGCTACTAAAAAACAAAACAAAAACATTTGTCTAATCATTTTATCACAAAGTTTACTTGAATTTCTCCATCCATGAAGGGTTAGTTTTTCCTTCAAAATTGTTCATCAAGAATTGCCACGGTAACACAAAGATAAACAGGTGCACCTGAGCGACTAAGTAATTCTCTTCGATAGATTTTCCCTTCTTTTCCAGCGTTTGTGTCTTTCAGTTTGACTCTAGGCCACAGCAAGAAATTAGGTCGCTTCTTCAACACAGTTACGACAAGAACAAGCAGCCATTCTTAGAGAGAAGCTGTGATTAAAAACTGTGCATCGAAAGGGCGTGGCAACAAAAACAACCAATTTAGGAAAGAAAAGGGTATATATAAAATCAAGAGAGCAAGAAAAACAAAAAAAAACTTTTCAAATGATTAAAATGGTGAAAGTGTAAAAATGGGAAAGTAATGCTGGTTTCTAAGAAGCAATTTTTTCGCAAATATCAAGGCAATTCAAATTATTGCGTGAGTTTTTCAAATTATTAAAATGGTGAAAGCGTAAAATGGGAAAGTAATGCTGGTTTCTAAGAATCCATTTTTCAAAAACATCAAGGCAATTCAAATTATTAGGTCAGTTGTTTGATGATCGCCATAAAGGCAAGAAACCATTAGTAACAGCTCAGCTTGAATAAAATGTTTTGTTAGAAACTTTATGAATAAATGTGTACATGTTTGTACATATTTTAGATGTAGGGTTGTGTAACATATTCAACCAAAATATCTTAAACAGTCCGCCTAATTTTTAAATGAACGAACCACACAATAAGAAGCAACATTTT
>JAUMTS010052791.1:269-10920 GCA_032273385.1 Ophiopholis aculeata | reverse complement strand
TAATATGGGCATAAACGTATCAAATTGATGCCATAATCAGATTCCTTGTTAAATTTCCTTTCCAGAAATGTATACTTGTATGTACTTCTATTCAATATTTTCAGACTTAAAAGCAAAAATCGAACATCGAAAGTGTCAGGGTTCCCCTGACACTTCCCTTAAGCCTCAATACAAACGATGACATTTCGGTGTCATTCAACACGTTAAAAAGGATTTACAGCACTATCTCTAATGTATGACTGGTATTGGAAGGAGTCCGCTTGTGTTCACCAACATAGCTCCCCCCAAAATAAGGTGAGCCAAAAAGCAAATTTCGCTCTCCTAAAAATAATCATCAAATACAACCTGATTTATTGTTTTTTATTCTTTTTCTTTTCCAGATCCGTTGCATTTCAGGCAAGTCAAGCAGAGGATCACTTTTCAGGAGTCGATCATCATTCATGCCATCCACCAACCATCCCATGCATACACAAGCGCAATGAGTTTTGGCCCCCCACCAAATCGATGCGATTCTAGCCTGAGTATTACAGGAGAGCATCTTCATACTAATGCCTCAGTCACACCACCTAAGAAATCCTACAAATATAAATGTGTCTCTCATAGCTCCACCGTCGATGAATCCCTGTTTTCATCTCACCGAGACCAGCAGTCATCCAGACCAGGGTCAGCAAACAGACCTGGGTCAGCCAAAGGGTCACAGAGAACCAGTACTAGAGGAACCCCACCTCGAACAAATTCAGCCATGAGCACACCACCGATCAAAAGTGCACTTAATGGAGGAAGACCTCAATCGCGCAGTGGTTACCGTGTCAAATCTAATAAATCTTATGTAGATGAAACTTTATTTGGACCCAAACTTGAGCCACCAAGCTTTGAAGCCCCATGGGGTGATAAAGAAGACAAGAAGAGAGGACCGTTATTGTTCTGGAGCCCACCTGTTCCTGGTAGCTTAGCATGCACTCCTTTACCATATGAGGATGCCAGGCCAGGGTCAGCTGTTGCAAGCAGACCTTCATCTGCTGCCAGTAGACCTTCATCTGCCGCCAGTAGGCCTTCATCGACCTCTCGTAGAAAACGACCACCCACTCCTACGAAACAACCGTGGAAATGATTTATATTCCACTGTTTAATCATGTCAACATAATTGTAAATTTGTGTGCCTATAAAATTGTTATATAATGTTGAGTACATGGTAGTTGCATGGATAAGAGTTCACATATTAAGGCAGTCAGGGTTAGAATAAGTGTGAAAATTTAGCTGGCGGATTAAAACAATCTTTGCAATCTGTTTAATCCGTCAATCAAGTTTCCACGTAGTTGCATGTTCTCCTTACAAGAAGGTAACATTCTCCTTACTATGAGTTTGGATTTGATGTGACTGTATTTTTTCATGTGTGCTATTTTCACAAGTGTAACATAATAAGAGGGCACATGTAAACCTGCCCTGACGCAGTTGAAACACTAGCGTGCAGGTGCAGGTGTCACATAATGTCATGTTCAAACTCGAGGTAAGAAGCACTGTTTTACTTCACTGAAATTAACCTTAGAAAATCAAACATTCAAATGACAATGTTACTTCAAGACAAAATTTGCCACCATCCCACACGTTGATTAACTTTAAGAATGCAGGACTAATTAGGGAAGAGTTTTGACAAGATATGATTAACCCTATGCTGGATAGTCATACCAGTGTGGAAAACTGGATCGCCACAAGAAAGTAACAAGATTGCTCAAAATTGATTCACATAAGAGCCATCTTGAGTTTTAGCTTTTTAGGTAAACTTGTGTTTGTGTTTCTAAGGGTCTGTAAAAATATCTTGCCATGTGTACAGTTGTACAAAGATGCTACAAATTGGGATTTATTCCCTTTTTATTATTTTAACTTGTTTTAAATAATAAGAATGTTTTAAAACAGAGGCCTGTTTACGTTTTCACAAAATATTTTGGACTGGACCAAGCATTTGGTCCAGGATATTTAACATGTCTGCTTCGAATGCTATTTTTGAAATGATTTATGAACAGAAAACACTGTGAAAGAAAGTTTTTCAGCTTCATAATGAATTAATAATAGCATTATTGTAAGAAATCTTAATGAAAGAAGCAACATTTGGGATGCCTTTCATACTGAGACTTGATAGTTTAATACAGACTAGAAGTTAAACCAGGACTTAATCATTGAACTGAATGCGAGTCAAGAGAAAGTATTTCTTGTATGTGTTGAGACTCGATATTGACATATTGTACAGTAGGCCTTATATGATTTTAATTTTTATAACTTTTTATTGTAGAATGTTTAAATTTGTGCTTCTTGTGATAATATCTATAAATTTGACCATTGAGCATCAATTAAAAAAGTGCAATAACATTTTTGTGGGTGTGAACCTAAATGGTTGATGTTTTCAATTCAGTTTATGAGTTTTCTTTAAATTAAATTCTGTTGTAAATATTTTAAGATTCTTTTTTTCCCCCAAAGATTATCAAGCTAGTACCCAGAATACCTAATACAATGTACTTAAATTTTTACTACATTTTTACTTATACCATGTACTGTGCAGAACAAAATAACCTTGTGGAATGTATCAATTATTGTTGTTGTGGTAAATTAAAGATTTCTAGATTCTATGTATTTTAAATGTTGACAAGTGATATGAATGATGAAAACAACAGGACAAATGTTTATTATCACCAATTTCAAGAGTAGTTGTAATACATCATAGCTATCAAACATTGTATAGTTTGATCTTGTTATCAAAGCAATTTAAAATCTTCAGATATCAATGGGAATCAACTACTTTTTAATTTAATTGTGAAATATATATTCATTGTGCTATGTACTAACATTTCAGTATTATAACCTGGTACTTAGTTTTCATGCTGGTGGCTGGAGCCCATCAGCAAAAAAGTATGATAATAAATTCATAATATTTTGTATGCCATTGATTATATGTATATGTAGTCTGATAGAAAAGCAAGCATATAAGACTCTTTTTAAAATAACCAAAAAGAAGGTAAACTGCACCTCACTTTTCAGATTGTTCAATTCTATAAGATAGTGCACTATAGTGTCCACCTAGTAATAGAAGTACAGAGTAAGCAATATCTCCTACACAAGTTTCGCAATTAATTCTTGCATTCTTCAATATTCATAACCGATCCTTTTGTATCTGTGTAGGAGATAACTTCATGTGTTGCCTTTTCTTCACTCACCAACTTTGACCGTGACTTTAACTGCGCCTAACAGGATGTCGATGCGTCTTGGCATTAAGGCACAAAAATACTGCGTACATCAACGCGCAACCTACTCCGTACTTCAGTTTAGCACAGTATAGTGCACATGTTTTAGTAACACAATAAAAATACGAGTAAATGTTTAATATCAAATGTTTCAAAATTTTGTGAATGTGTTTCAAAATTTTCTCCTATCTGAATAACTATGTTACTACTTAAAAGTGGTTACAAAGATTTTTTAGATAAAGGGACAAAATATATGCTTTCACATGTTTGGTGTGGCATTTGTGTCCATAAAATGTGACATCTCGAGATCATTTGTTGCAAGAGCTTGATTTTATTATAAGAGGACTTTTTTTTGGTGGTATTTTGAAGTTACAAGAGTTTCTTGGTTTCTAATCTATAGGATAAATTGTATATTTTGTTCATTCAATGTAATGTATTTTGTAGGTATTGTGTATTTGTTTGTATAGTGCTTCAGAGACTTTGGTGGGAGGCGCTTTAAAAGCACCGTTTTACTATTATTATTATTAAAAATCTAGATGGAAACTGCTTTGAATTTTAAATTCATGCAATATATGCAAAAATAAGAAAATTTTAAAGGAAAATTTGTAACGTCATGTTTTTCATTTACTTGAAATTGTATTGTGACGGTTTTGGTTCTAAACAGGAAAAACCGGAAAACAGGTATACATTTGTACCTGAAATATTAATTTATGTTTAAGCCAGCCAGTGACATAAGTTAATGTTGTTTGCCCTTTTGTATCTGTTTGTATCAATTTATTTCTTTGTCTGGTAGTCTTTACAGCTCAAATGCATGTAGTAACAATGGAGAATTCTTGAAAAGTGATTATGTTCGCCTTGCCTTGAAATTTCTAGGAATGTTTGGGTAATTTTTGACAGAGATGTAAGTGAGGTACTGATCCCCTGTGGGGTCACTGCCCCCTTTTGAAGAAATTTTGACATTTTAAGCACAAAAACATCATTTTTGAAGTTTCAGTACTCATGAAAAGAGTTTTGAATATCATATTAACCACTTCACTGCTATCATCTACTATCAGCATTTACTGTTCCGTGCTGAGCACCTGAAGTCGCCATCTTGTTTCGTGTGTCGCAGAGGACCACAGTGTCTCTATACTTTATCAGACAGAAAAACAAAATAGTGCCAACAATGGCTTATGCCTTTCTTAACATTTTGATATGCGATGAGCTAGGAATCTTCATTGGGCTTGCTGAGTGACGACTACAACTACATCAAAACAATTATGAGCTGTATCCCGTTTATTAACGGGATGCGCACAGTGCAGTAAGCTGTTCATTCTGTTTATTAACGGGATACGCAGCGAAGTGGTTAAGCAATGCAAAACTTGAAAATTATGCCTAAGTTTGACATGGTTTGGCAAAAATCAAACTATACTCTGCTATATATATTTTTTTAGATCAGAGGAGGCTCCACAGGATTGTCGTTTTCCTTTAAAAATAAAATATTAAATACAAACATATATATTTTCCAGACAAATTTCATATCCAGAAAAAAACAGTTTCTGAAGCAAATGCAGGAATTCCAGTAATTTCTGGAAGACTTACATCTCTGTTTTGACAATATCTGGTAAAAAAAAGTCTTGGTGTAAATGTAAACGTATTCATGTGATCAAGTACCACATACCATATTGCAAAACTACTTCATTGATTGTGGTTAATTTTCATTGAAAATGTTGTTATTTTTGGATCAAAATCACTTAGTTTTACTTTAATGTGAATATTTACTAAACAGGAAGACTTTTATTCATGTTTTTCTATCGCAAAGTGTAGAGAAAGATAAATGCTTTGAACCATTGTAACTTGTTTACTAAAATTTAGGTCAAACAAATGCTTCAATGAACATGAATCAAGGTTCAAATGATCAAATTGTTCATTGGTTAAATTTGTATCACTTAAAAAATATATATATTCACATGAGGAACTAAATATAAATAGTATGCCAGGCGGTAAAAAGTAGTTCTAGAAGTTAAGCTATGTATGGTTGCCATTATTATGGCCTCCAGAAGTACTTTTTACAGCTTGGTATATCACCCATGTGTGGAAGGCACTGCCAAAATACTTTGACATGCATAAGGCCACTTCGATTTAGTTTTTAAAAAAATGAATTTGTCCTCATGGCAATGGGAAATTTATTAATAAAGTACATTAACATACAAATTTATAACAACTTCACCAGAGTCTCTGGTTTAAGCTGAGACAATACTACTTATACATCATGGTCCATTGTTTTATTTCACTTGTCCCTGGTCTGTAGTTTCTACCAGACTCCAATCAGTATAAATTTGTATAATGAATACATAGAAGTGTATGTGCTAAAATAAATTTAATTACTGCTCTACATAAGGAACTTCACCTTGACTTCAACAAAATTGTTTGTTTGTGTAGTATTTAATGTTGGACAAGAACATCACAATTATGCTTTCAAATAAAAAGACTTGAAACTGAAATCTTATTTTGTATAGTCATTTTAATGAGTTGCATCATGTTAGACAAGCTGCACAATTAAAAATGAGATTGCATAATGTTAACAAAGCTGTCATTGATATATAATACATGCAGCTAATATAAACACAGTACGAACATGACTACATTATGTGATACCATTACACTCATGTTTTTTTACATACAGTAGGAGCCGATTAATTGTTACATCTCTGCTACTATTATGTCCAAATTAAACAGTTATCCCAATATAATTAAGCAGTAATTTGTCAATTACAGTCATAAATAAATATGGTTTAAAGATCAAACAAAGTAAGCTCACAGTGTAACCAGCTGTGACTACATGTTCTTTTACAACTAGTCTGTAGCAGGTATATCATGGTGTTATTTCTTATGAAATCTATTTCCATACTTATTAAATGCATGGGTACGTTATCAAAGTGCAGCATTTTAACAGGTTAGGTCTATGCTTCAAAAATCAATGAATAAACTTTTGCGCATTAGTAGTGGATTTTTTGTATGGAAATTCAATTAATTTAACTAAATACAAATCAATATCTACAGAGGTTAAAACTATAGACAAGACCAAAAACACTGACCAATTTTTCGTAAATAAAGTTGTATTTTCCCTTAACTACATGTTTTTATTCTTTTGTCTGCTATGTTTTTTCCCAAAAAAGTCAGTTCTTGTTTTTAGGCTTGTACATATATAGTTTTTACCCCTACCTATGTTGATTCGTATATCAATAAATAGTTCTTATCTTCTAAGCAGAGGTAAAAAAGTTGCAACTTTGTTCATACCTGTACCCGAGGTATTGTATTCATTTGTTGTCACAAATACAATCTTGTCTACACTTAAACCTAATCAAGTATTTCCAAGAAGAATTTCTTATTTATAAGAAATGTTTTATCATGGAAAATAAAAATATCTTAATAAAAAAGCACATTAACCTTTATTTCGCCTTGTTAATTTTTTGATAAACAATACAATAGGATTATGTTTAAGTAATAATAAGTATATTATAAGGCAGCGTTTCACAGTAGACATACATCAACACAAAATTGTACTTGGTACATTCAAGCATGAGTTTTACAACTTCTCAATCAAATAAACTAATAAAAGTGAAAAATGCTTCTAAAATTATAAAACAAGATATTTTTCTCTCGTATTTGAGCACTTAAAAGCCATGGAAGTACAAAAGTCCAACCACAAAGAAATTGCCATTCAAATTGTTGACTTGTAAAATGTCATGCTTGACTGTACATGCATCACAATTTTAATTTCAATAGATGTATCTGTTGAAATACAAAATATACAAGCATTATAAGTTTTGCTGCTGAAATTGACCAACGTGACTATTTCATTTCCCTATTGCACATAGTGTCATAGAAAGCTTCTGGTAATTATAATTGCAAGCTTCTACAAATTAAATATTGCTAGATAATCTGTTAATGGAATATATAGATTTAGTAATTTTTTGATCATACATTTTTAGAATACAACAACCATTACAATAATTATTTTATGTTAACATCGTGATATGAGTTTCACTGAAGCACCTACATTTTAACTTTGAGTTAGTCCTAACACTAATATGTATAAGCTACATAGAGGGCTCTCTGGCAGTAGCCACTTCTCACACAGGTCACATACATATATAAAAATGCAACATTAATGTTAAAAACCCATAGACCTTAAATTTCTATACTGCTGTTCACTTTGTTATGACAGTAGAGAGAGCGATTAAATTAGTGGTCACACAACGCCATATTGCTAGTGCCGTACCAAAGCGCTAGCATAATAACATGCGCAAGCAACGTAGACATTGCATTACACACATGTAACCATTGTGGTAATGGATGGGTGGTAGTCATTAGTTCACTGCCAAGATTGAACTGATCCGAATAGGTGTTACTAATGGGGAGTCAAGAGGTGACCGTCTATGACAAACAGGTTTTTAAAATCTAAAAAATTTGAATTAAATAAGCTTAAAAATAATATATAACATGCAGTTTACTTGGTAAAAAGGCACTCAAAAAACAATAATCCAATTGAATAGCCTTTGTTTCCTATTGAATACTGTTGAGTTTATTGACCTATATCTATTAATGGTGCTCCGCGGCTTCACAACCAGTTCATCATGGACAGTCACATATCTTCATACATGTAATTTCAAAACTAAAGTAAAAGGTTCATTTGTAAAGTATTCTCTGTTTCTTCGAACTCTATAGATTTTTCAATATTTTATAAATTATTCTGATTATCTGAAAAAAAATTGAAATGGCATTTCTTACCCATGATTTGTTCTCTTTCTTTCTCTTGACAGATGTATATATGTCTTATGTCTTGTCATGCATTGGGTCTTGTCATCAATCATTTCATCCACTGTGTCAATACTAAATGGGGCCGTAAGTAACACTTTCTTTCACAATACTTATTAGAATTGTTTTTAATGTGGATATCTTGTAGAACAGAACTTAACACAAGCTGTAACTCTCAATAATTCAATCTCATGTATCATAACTCGTAAAAAATCATTTTATTACCTATTCACTCTCTCGTGACAGTAGACTGGGCGCATAATTGCGCCCAGTTATGCAGCTGCATGTAAGCACTTTACAGCTGCATGTAAGCACTTTACAGCTGCATGTAAGCACTTTTTTGCCTTGGGTCTACTGACTGTTGGTTTATTGTCATGATGAAGTGAAATATTGTCTGCTTGCATCGGCAAAAAAGCAAATCATGTGATGATTATGCACAAGCAAACCATTCACACTATTGTAGGTTAATTCACACTACACTATTGTAGGTTATTGGCATTGTTTGTCATTAATTACTTAATGAAAAAACATTACATTATGTGTACAAACACTTAAATTTACTTAGCTCGCTTCATTGTGACAGTGGACTAATGACAGCGATGGCTTACACACAACTGTTACGTGTATGCAATATCATTTTAAGCGCTCATGTAACTACACCAGTGCTTTGATACAACGCCAGCAATTGGGTCTTTTGTTCATTGAATGACACATCAACTTTACTGCCATAACAAAATGAAGTGTGCTGAAGCTGTGTGCATTACAAGTTTTTAGTGAAAGTGCACTGTTAATGCAGTTTCATAATTATTAGTTGTAATTTTTTAGTATTTCAAAGGTCATGAGATCACTCTCCAAGAATTTGTTACCCTTTAAAAGAAGTTCGAAAAAACTGCAGTAAAACTGCAAACACCAAAATTGAAAATCAAAATTGTTTATATAATTTATATGAAAAACAGGGTAGCCTTGTATAATTATATAAATTATTAATATGATTTTGGTTTGATTTTTTCTGGTCACTTGGTTGGTTTTCCCTAGCGCCACCTGCGAGGCCAATCGGGACCCATGAAATGAGGGATGCCTTTCACTTTATCGCCGGCAATTGGAGTGATGCAGGTCAGTGTGTGAAATTCTAAAAAATTAAATGAAAAGGATTGCGGTAATAGTGCAATAAACCAATTGAAATTGCATTCACACAGCTAAAGCACACTTTACATGGTATACAGTAGCAACATGTCCAACTAAGGTCTTGAGAACGGATTTCCCTGTAAAAACTAGTGTCTTGTGAACTGATTTCGGCCAAAAATAGGCCTTGGGAACTGAAATATTTGTCAAAATCGGCCAGATTCTAGCCTAAAAAGGGAGTCTTAGGAGTACTTTTTCCAATTGTGGGCTTATGAACTGGTAACTAGGTGAAAAATGGGGGTCTTATGAGCACCGAGGAGGCCTGAAAAGGGGGGTCGTCACTGTAGCACATCCCCATACTATCATGCAATAGCAGTGCACTCCCCTGGATAAACATGTTGGTTTTGAAAAACAAGAACCATAAAACAATGTTGTTACAAATTCTTTCTTCATGAAGTCCAGCTTGCAGATTTACATGGCTACCAAAATATATTTCTTGTAGTTTGTAAGCTTGAATGCTACCATCTCAAATAGACTCTATTCTTGCCACAGCCATTGTAGTTTAAACCAAGGTTTAGGTTGGGGGCCACTGTAATCAGAAAAGTAAATGCATGTAGTGGGAATCCAATACACACATGTCTACACAAGCAGCAGTTGTGCGCAGCCACCAAAGCCTCGCTTTAATTCCAAAAGGACCAAGCATGAATAGAGTTATTGGAAGAGGACATGAGCCCAACAGCAGATCATGTATCTTAATTAAGAAACAGTCATAGACATTGTGAATTCAACTCTACATGTAGCCTTGTAAGATTGTAACATGTGTACTTCACTTAAGTTCAGTCAGAGGGGTTCATGATAATTAAAGGCATATTCCCACACTTCTCAAAAAATAGATTTCCCTTAAATCAATATTCATTATTGGTCATCTCTAACTGAAGTGCAAGGTGATTTTCATTTGCCCCAAAACGTAAGTTTACATGACTGAAAATTGAAACATTATTGTTGTTTTTTCCAATACAGATGAATGTACTCACTATTCAGCTCCTGCGACAGTTGTGTTCATGATAGCTCTGACATTTGAATCACTCTTATTTTCATTATTTACTGCCATTATGTTTGGAACACAGATACATGCTGTATGTACAGATGAAACGGTGAGTAATATGATTATCAGTGAGCTACAATCTTGGCGAAAAGTGTTATAACACTTTTGTTGGATATTTTCAAAATGCCAACCTTTACTCCTTGTGTTCCAAGTTCCAACACGTTTTCCCCTTGAGTGTAGTGCCGAAAGATTTGACTCACTAAAAGCCACCTTTTCCGTGTGTTTGCAGCTGTCTTATAAAGTACTCAAACAATCACGCACAGTAAGATACTATGGACTGCTGCAAGTCAAAATAATTGCAATATCCCTAATTAGATGCCTTTTATGGCTGACAATGCCAAAGGTAAAGGTTAGTCACAAAGCCGGTATGTTGGCCGTAGCCGTAGGATCA
>JAUMTS010052680.1:0-10920 GCA_032273385.1 Ophiopholis aculeata | reverse complement strand
AAAAAAAAAACATCTAGTGTCGAAAAAAGTGAAATTTGAAATTCAGGATGATGGGTAGTCCCTTTAAGTTTGGTATCAAAATAATTCCCTAACTCTGCTCTGCGCTATGTAAATATATTTACAGTTTTCCTATGCAAATGATATTTTTGGAGATGCGACGCTTCAAAATTGTGCATAGACTTTTTGGACACCCTGTATATTCACAAATCATGTAAAGTTAATTGTTGTATTGAATAAAACATTACAAAAGTAGTAAAGACGCAATGTCCAATTTGTTGTTCATATCATTATTTATTGTGGAGTTTTAACATAGCAAACACATTATAGATATGCACATGTTGTGCTCCTAGTCATATTGACAATATATAAGTTAAATAATAATAATATAAAAAAAGACCCTTTATAAATAATTACAGTACCTGTTCACATATTCCAAATTGGCATAGACCCACAAAACACACTTTCTTAAATCGGGATTTTCATTCTTTGTTTCTTGCACATCTTACACCATGTACACCGAAACATAACAATTTGTCATTTACAGTGATATTTCAGTAGATTCTACCACATTTATAGTATTTGTATTGTTACATTTTATCAAACATATTATACAACTTTGAATATCTTAATCATACAGAGTTGTTATTTACGAGTTGTTTTGTTTAAGAATTGTACATGTATAACGCTTACGAATAACAGACAGAACAAACAAAGGTTTGAAATATAAGTAATTAAAGGCGCACTGGACAAGTTTGAAAAAAAATATTGTGATTTGGGCTGAATTTCAATATTCATGTCAGAAATAGTTTACATTTCTCATTGTTATGAGAAAAAAATGTGTACAGACAGTTAAAATAGAATATGTAATTTCCGAATACTGCATTGAGTAGGGATGAGGCTATTATTAAATTTCCTTAAATTTAGTAATAAAAACTAACTTTGAAGCTGCAGTAAATTCATCAAAGCTTGCCTCTAGATGTTTTTTGTAACATTCAATCAATAATTTTGGAGAAAAATGTTTCTTCTTTTGAAAATTGATTAGAATCTTTGATTTTTTACAAGTCCAGTTGACAGTTGTGGTCCTTTTTGAGGGAATATTAAAGATGTCGCTAACGAAAATAAAAACTTTGTATCTTCTAAACGAAAGCAAGGTTGCAAATAAGAATTTGCATATGTCAAGGCATCTAATGGTAAATAAAACTCTCGTTTTTTTTGGAGAAAAATGGGGATGATGCTGAACTTGTCTAGTGCCCTTTAAGTATCTTTCTAAAATGTTCAAATGAGTGAAAATGTATCTTTCTAAAGCTACACGTAGGAGAGGATCTTGGGTTTCGATAAATTTACCCTACAGGAGGAAAAATCACTTCAACAAAACCACTCGCTATAAAGGATTCCATTAAACAGCCAACTTATAGGAGTGAAAGTTCACACTATCAGTTATGCACACTATACTTTTATAGGAGTAATTTTTACTCTAGTTTTAGGGTGAATTTTACACAATACTAAAGTACTATGGAGTAACGAGTTTCACTACTTCCAATTTTACTGCTGTGTCATACATTGACAATACACCCTTCAGACATTGAATAAATGGCACATTTTGCACATAAAATAGACACAAACATGATTTTGGTTACTAAAACAAAGACAACAAAATTGCACACTTGTTCATATCAGTGGACATAATCATGGCGCTAAAATAGAATATTGATTAAAATCCACAACGAAATAACGCTCTTTGTTTGACATTTATTTTCAGGAATATTATTAAAAATCGTTGCTGTTTAATTAGTTGTATAAATGAATAATTAGAACAGAAATCGTGTTGTTGATGGGAAAATATTAATATTCATGATGATAGGATATTTCCGCCCTCCGAAGTCAAAACGCAGTATTTACATTGATGAGCATAATATACTTTGTTTTTTCGTGGACATGGTGGAAAAACATGAAGTAATATTAGACGATCACTGATTTTCAGCCCAAAATGCAATAACTAATTCTCTGTTCATAATCTGTTACCATGGTTTCACTTCTGTTTTAGAGTAAGTTTTAGAACTGAGTGTGTAAAGGCGGTATTTCTTATATTCTACCATTGTAAACACCATCGTTTTTACTTGAAATATGGCTTAAATCACGTTAAACGTTGTAAAAAAGATAGTTTTATTGTATCTGTTTGTGATGTACGACATCGTGCTTCTTATGGTTAGATTGTCGAGTCTTAAATATCGCCTTAAGACAGGTTTGGCTACTAAAATATTAATAATTGGAAAATATTATCTTAAAATTAAATTACCTTTTCATACAGTCATAGCCTCAGACAGTGGAATAACAATACAGTCTATTTTCGAATGTTCAGCCGACTATTTAATTTTAAAAGCGTCTGATAATCTATAAATAGATTTAATCAATTTTTGCATAAATAAGATATTTGATATAGTACAAAGCATTATTTTCACCAGAGGGCCTGACTGTGGCTGTATATTAGATAATTAATGCATGGGAATAACTTTATAATTAAATGATTTGCAATATTGTATGCTGTTCACGCTTACAAAACAAGTTTTTCACGAGATTAATACTTACATAATTGTTATGCTTTATATAGAGTACTGGAGTACTGTAAAATGATACGAATCTTCTGCTAATAGGTATTTTACTGTTAGTTTTAAATAATAAAATGATAGTAATCTACGGTGTACCACGAGGGACATGTTAACTTAAATCGACCTTCGTTAGGTTCAATCGACCTTTGTCAACTTCAGTTGGTGATCTGTAAACATTGTTCAATCTAAAATAATTTAAAATAAATCAAAGTATGTCTGTGCAGAAAAGCCCATATAGTACTTTTCAATGTCAGACTCGGAGATCCAAAGTCGTTTAACGTTGATTGTATCACGCCATTATTTGCTATAATAACCCTGTTTTCTAATGGTAAGCCGCCAGAAGGAAGGATATCTTTTCAAATACCGTACACTGTAATTCAGAAAGAAAAAACAGTCAGACGGAAATATAATTTTCCTCCAATTAAACTAATATGATTTTTGCCTAAATCCAATTTCCAAATGTATTTGAGTAAAAGTAAAATTACTTTTGTAACTGTTAAGGCTTTCTATCTTTATGTTTTGATTTTTGATTTATGTATTTTTAATGTAAGATGTATGTAATTCAGCCTGGCATGCTGCTATTTGCATTTTGTTAACAAACCTTGAATAACAAAAATAAACAGATAATTCAGCATTTTCGAACTTATTATAATTAGCGATATAGATTTCGACTGACTTGAAGAAGCATGCAGCTACCCAAAGTTGTTTATGCAAAAATTTACATGATCAGTACTGAGAGCAATAATAATACTATTTTGTTAGTTTCCAATAGTCAAACATTGTTAAATGTGTCTCTAAATAAATAAATAAATACCAAATATGCAGAACATGATTGGAAAATGCGTCACCATCGGTTGTGCTAAACACCCGAAATGATTTGTCTCATTTCTGTTGTACAGTTATTGTATATCAGCTCAATTATAAAAACACATTTTGTGTACAAATAAATAAATACAATAATGTCTCAATACTTTAAAACACGGTGATGATTTGAAAATGAATTTCAATTAACCATAAATTATATTGCAGATTCGTTTTTGTTCAGCTTAGTATAATATAATTTCTCGTGATTGCAGAATTTTAGGGGAGTTGATATAATAGGTGTCACATATATTAGTAAGCTTACAAAATTATCTTAGCAACTTTTCTTACATATTTGTTAAATTAATGATAGCAAGATGTCTGTTTTGTAATGTTTCACTTCACATAATGCACAATTTTGTAGAATAGCCTAATATGCACATATAATTCATAGCATGGTAAATACAACGTTATTTTAGAATAAGGCCAGGAAGGCATAGTACAACATACTTTATGATAAATTAAACACCACAGTTTATAAATTAAAAACACAATTAATAACACTAGATTTTCACTCAGAGCTGCGTGACGTCACAATTGCACGTTATGTTCTTGTTGAAAACTGCTTTGTCCAAATATCGTCTGCAAAGTTATATGGCGAACCTCTTTGCTCATAATAAAGCAAATAAGAGGATTTACACAAGCTTGGAAATAGGTTAACCAGGTTGCCATGGAAACAAAGGCTCCCGGAAGTGGACGATCTTTTGGACTAAACACGAGCCAGAAACAATAAATAATGTATGGAAACCACAGGGCTGTGAAAGAGACGGTGCAGCAGAAAGACAATTTGGCAAACGATTCCTCCCTCATGAAATCAGATCTCGATAGGGATGACGTCACAGAAGACGCCCTCCCGCGGTTTGGAGGGGCTAATCCTATGAGCGGTGGAGGTGTTGGACCCTGACGGAAACCCATAAACCAATTTGCCGCTGCCTGACCGGTTGAACCTGGACCGTAAAACGTCCAATTGTTTGACACTGCTGGAACAAATTGCATGGGTCGCATTTTACGGTGGGCACGCATAAATAAAAACACTCGTAGATAAGAAAAATGCGTGAAAGCGATGACTGCGATGAAAAATAACAGGAAGCACAGCGTATCATTTCTAACGTACGGTTCGTGATGAAATGTGCATTGATGTTCAAGTTCAGAATAGGCATAGGTGCCTAAATTAAACACGGGTGGAAATGCCATTGAAACTGCGAGAGCCCACATGGCCAGCACACATAATAGACAAGCAGGACCTTTTAGTTTTTGTCTGTGAAAACGATGAAAACGTAGCACCACATACCTTTCAATACTGATCAGAAACAATGTGTACAACACGCCAAAAGTTAGGTAAACATTGAAAAATGCTAATATTTCACACAATGAGTCATTATATATCCACTTATTGTTAACAACTGCTGAGACCACAAACGGAAAACAAAGCAGAGATTTGACGAAATCTGAAAGGGCACAATTGAACATGAAGAAGTAAGATGGCCGCCGCAAGCGACTGTCGCTGAAAACGATGAATGATAACATCCCGTTTCCAAAAGCGCTTAAAAGTATGACCACGATAATAGATCCACTCCAGAGCACTCTGGCATCTTCGTCGGTAAAAGTGGGTCCGGTAGAACCATGAGCCACCAAGTTTGGATGAGCATTGGTAAGCCATTCTTTAGTTAACAATTTACCATGTAAATTACTATATGACGTAGTCGTCGCTGCAACAGCAGCAGTACTTTCAGTTGTACCTGTAGTAGAGACGTTGAGCAGATGCGATAATTTGTGGCCTGCTACATCGTCTGAAATCGACATTTCCAAACCAGCTGATCGGCATTCAGTCTCTTCCTCACCACGATGTGAACACTAAACTTTAATCCGCGTGACTTCCAAATTTAAAATCCAAAAGTTATATTCCTAGTTATTTCCTTGTATAGATCCACGGATGTGATTATAATGTATGTTGACACTGAACTTGTTCAATTTGTCACCTTCTTATTTTGTTATATTATCGCCCTTTGATGTTGTGTTTATTGACAAAGGCCACACAGCTGGCATGGCGAAATTATCCTAGCATTATATCATCCACACTGAAGATAACAGCTGGCATTGGTGTATGTACGTTTAAGATGAGCACTCTAGCTTTGTGTTGCTTTAATACTGGTGCACTTGCAATATTTGGTTCCAATTATGCTTTGGCGATATCTGTATAGAATGAAAACAAAAATATTGTTTTAGTATCATGTTAGAACAACTTTATGCGAAAGCCAAACTGCTATCATGGATATACATCGATTTGATACACAAACCATTTCATAATAGTTGTTATACCATGAAAACAAAAATATTGTTTTAGTCTCATGTTAAAACAACTTAATGCGAAAGCGAAACTGTTATCGTGTTATCACTGTTATAATATCCATCGATTTATACACAAACCATTTCAAATTATGTTAGTCCATTAAAGAGGATAATAATATGCATCACACTATATATTTTTACAATAAAATTAAGCAACAAGAACAGTTTAATGCAGTTTGCCATGTATTTCCCCATTTGTGCAATGAATTTATGCCATATTTAATTTTGCATCGATCTTAAATGAATTCACTTACTATTTCATATTTACACCACAAAACATAGTAATTTTGCAGCCTTTGGCATCAAAATTGAAATTGAACAACAAGAAACATTTTCCATCTATATCCCCCATTTGTGCAATTAATTTATGCCATGTTTAATTTGGCATCGACCATTGATACACAAAGGATATATACATCCCTGGCCAAGCAACTAAAATCCATATAACGCTTGCTATATCATAGATTAATATAGCCAACCAAATCCGACCAGCTGATATTATTATCACAGTGAACTTGGCCGTCTGATATTTTTAAATACCCTGTTCATCGCGTAGCCATAAGCGTCATGTGTTAAATCTAGCAGAACCATTATACACATACCCCGCGAATAACAACAAAGAAAGCTATAATTTCTTTGTGTTAAGCGAGAGCTTGTCTTAAACAAAAACATATAAACATAGATAATATTCCCACGTGCTATATGTATTTTAAGATAAAAATATTGTAAAATACAAAAATGGTTATATTAAAAATAAAATTTGTCAAAAAAATAAGACCCGATCACGTATACATACATGTACAGCGCTTCACCATACTTACTTCCGATGCATATATTGTCCTCAAATTGAGATGCTATTGCGGAAACAATCCGTGTTTTTACCTCAAAGCCAAAACCAGTCTGTCCTTACAGACAACAACATATTTGCAGACAATATTGATATTCCCAAAATTCCTGAAAGCAGGATTCATATCCACAACATTTCATTCTGTTCCTTCCTCGTAACAAAAATATGGCGCAGCTGATTCCATCATGCTAATTAGTGGAGGACATTTTTTGCTCTTAGAAATCTTGGTCAACGTTGTAGCACGGAGATAGGTAGCTTAATATAGACCGCTAGGAGAGAGTGTATGTACCGTGCACAGAGAGAAAAAATAGCATAAACACATCGACAGACAGTGTGAACAGCGCATGCGTTGTGATTATAGCTATCTCTCTTTTTTTGTGTGTGAATTACAGAATGAGTTAACATCTCATTTCATGTGCATTTTAAATTTAAGAAAATAAAGAATTATTAAAAGTAGATAAATATTTTTTCTTAGAATGTAAATAGTAGTAATACATATATGTTCATAAATAAAACATCGTTATTGCAATTATAAGTAGCGCCAATAAAATATGGGGTCTAAAAAAGAATGAGCTACATGTATGTGTATTATGATAACAAAGTTCATATGCATTTCATTTTTTTAAAGAAATATTGTTAAATTGGGTAGATATATAATATTAGTTTTTTAAATGAAACTACAACTTGTTTGGATATAAAACACCATTATTGCAAATAAAATGGCAAAAATAAAATATGTTGCCCCAACAAATTCAATTATAATTATATGTGCAAAACTCTGCTGGTGGTATGTACACGAACATATTACAGATTAAATCTCGGACAAAGTGTTACCAACATTGTTTTGCTATTTTTATTAAGGTAATTAGCAATATTCCACAGTAAACCATTCTGTCATATAAATACGAAACTCTATAAGCGTATCTTAAATATATAAAGGGTTACTTGTTTTATAATTTAAGGTATTAGTCATACAGTTGGTTATCAAATAAATTCTTCTTCAAAAATAAGTTTTTACTAGTGGAAGTCTTCGTAACTATCTCAAGGCCCAGATAGTTTAGCATTGAATAGCATGTGAACCTGGCTAACAAAGACTAATGATTTCCGTGAATCTTATAAACAATGAAACCTCGGCGTCTGCTACTAGTTTCCGTTGAACTCAGTGGTATCTGTTTACAAACATTATATTGTACAAGAGGTAAAAGTACTGGGTGTTCAAAAAACTGGTCTTCTTAAATAATTCTGTTTCTGAGGGTATTCATGAAAAGCAGTGTTAGTGTACTGATGAGGCTGCCATCTTTAAAGATGTCTAATTTATTTATTTATTTTAAGTGGTCACAAAACAAGAAATAACATAAATTGTTTACGTTCTGGACACCATGTAGCTGTATTACTGTAGTAATGTTAATTTCAAACAATTCTTCACCGATCTCTGAAATATGCGTTGGGGTATCTTGTAAAATTAAAAGGTCAATGTTTATAACATGCCTATACATTCAATTGGGATAAGCGAAAAAAGACCAAATTGCACAAAACTACAGGTTAGGCGGCAACGCACGGTTGACTTCCAGAAAGTGAACATATTATAATGTGTGTCATTCGACAAAATATTTTAGTCAGTGTTATTTTGTTTTTGCATCACCAAGGGTTAATTTGGGTATTAAAATAATATTCAAACTCTCCTTCATCTTAATTTCTTTTAATTTTTATGTACAATTGATATTTTGTAGATATGAAGCTTCAGAAATGGGCATAGACGGGGCATAGACCTTTTGGACACCCTGTAGCTAAAAGTCATATGCAGTGTCATACACAATACTACAAGAACTATGTACGCGTTGTAAATGTGCATGATATTTCCTTAAAGGTAAAAACAACTCCATCGATTAAAAGTACATACAATCAAGTATAAACATACAAACAGGGTACACATTTGAATTATGGTAGTTACCAAGCTCTTTTACCTACCAAGTTTGTGAAAGTATCAGTTATTTGTTTGTTAGTAAAGACATTTAATTTCTGTCCAACAATTTTGAAGTCAAGTTAAGTGAATAAGGATGAATGTTTTGTAGTTGTTCATTGAAATAATGGCATTGTTAATAGTTTTGTTATTACAGAGCTCATCTTAGTTCTTATAACGTTTAACCATTGTGTTAGAATGGCTTACCGAAGTTACCGATACCGGCAGAATGGCGTAATGGTATTGTGATAGCAGAATATATAGATTTCAATTCCATATTATGAGATACGTGTGTGGGGTCCGGGTAGGAACAGGGGCGAAACTCATGGGGGATGGTGATTTGAGCAAATCCAACTATTTGTGTTCACGGTTATTTTTAAGCATTTTTTTTGGTTATTATCCCACCCACCCCTGGCAAAGGATTTTTTTCTCCTGGTTGGGAGAGGTGGGTAGGCCCATGTGTGCTACAGCCTACAGGGGCCCGAAGGGGTTTGTTTGGCGTGCGATTGCGGATTTTTGTGTGGAGTGTCCGGTCGAGTGAAGGTGGGGTGGATGGGTATTAGGGTGTGTCGTGTATATTTTGGGAGGGTGTGTATATGGGTTGTTTATACATGTTAAAACTAAAAAAACGCGTGCTAAATAGGCCTCTTAATTCATAGTATAATATTTATATGTTGGACCGTTTGTTTGTAGGTTTAGCTTCGGAATATCAGTGATAAAGGATTACTTGTGTATTGAAAAATAACAAGTATTGGATTTGACAGACCACTTATCAAAAAAAGTACTGTGAGTGCCACAATTGCAAAGTAATGTTATGCACTGATTACTTAATGCAAAAACAATACACTTGAATAGTTTCACGTCACATTTAATCAATCACTGATTCTAATTAGAGAAAAACAAAACCCTGGTTTCATTAAAATCATGCTAACCCATGCAGAATAATTTAACGTAACTAACTGGTATCGACTTTTATTTCATATATATGTAGGATATGAACATTCGAAGGAAACTAGCTAAATCATGTGCCATGTAATCTATACCACAGAGGTCAGGTGTACTATTTCTTAGGCCAAATACAAATAAAAACTAGTTTCTCTTTCTAATTTTTTGTAAAAAGGACGATGAGGGCCTTGTCCTTTTTGAGGCCTTTATACTGTCACGCTGAAAATTAGGTGAAATATGCATATTTACACTTATTGTGAGAAAGAGCAAAAAAAGGGCCCTTCTATAATGTCATTTTACTCAAGTTATAATGGAAATGTTAAAACGAAAAACACTTGAAACTTGAAACCGCCTTAAAAAAAAGGATGCGCGAAATGACGAGAAACTAGTTTATTTTTGTACTTGGCCTTTCTACTAGTACTATTCCAATCAGATGACTCTTTATTTTCAAAATGTCAACACAACTATTTTCAAAGCTATTAGAATAATTACGAACACGTATAGATATTGAATTTTGGTTATTCTGTTATAAATATGTTTTAAAATAATACGGATGTTGTCTAGTATGTGCCTTTGTTTTCTTTTCAAGTCAACCCATGTAGTGTTGAAAATCTTACGGGAATGCTCGCGATGATGGGGGCCAATGGCCGAGGAAATCGTCATATATGGAAGTAAGGTGTACCTGGAGTTCATTGGCATTTTGCGGTATAGATATAGGGTATATAGTTGATTTGAAACATATTAAAATAATCAAATGGAAAAAGGGGAGATCCATACAGTCCACAGATATATATATATCTGTGATACAGTCTAGGCTTATACTTGAACCGGTGAACTTATCAAGGAAACTGGGTATCTCTTACCAAGGTCTAACTTATCCAAATGTTTACAGGTTCAAATGAAACCATTTGTAATTCCTGATACCTTTGTTTTGTTTGTTAGGTTTATCACCAATAAGATTCATTTCTGGTGATTGGAATTGCAGCATAGTTGTTACCATGCTTACCAAAGAAGGTAAACTGCTACCTTTATATACTTCGAATAAATAGTATTAATAGCTCTATAGTATTCGAAGTATAATAACAATTTAAGCTACATGTGACCCCGGGCATGTGACCTGTAAGCAAAGGGGAATCTTCGCCTAGGCTATATTAAGGGGTCTCCAAGGGGTCCACGAATTTCTACCGAATATGACCAAACTGTAATTTGAATTATTTATTTCAGAATGATACTTTAGCAAATTTTCTGAATTATTTGATATATCGTAAAAAGTCTCCTCTAAAGCTCTCAGAAATGTCCTTTTGTCGAAGTATTGTTTAGTGGAAAGCACAAAATGGCGTCTTCAAAGAAGT
>JAUMTS010052569.1:0-10921 GCA_032273385.1 Ophiopholis aculeata | reverse complement strand
CTGAAATAAAGACTTAAAATTAGAATTTGATAATTTACGGTAAAAAAACACGTACTAGTTGGAGACCCCTTAAAACTATGGGCTCGAGGTGACTGCAATAGTGCTATTTTGCGAAGCCCCGAAGCAAAATAGCACTATTGAAGTCACCGGGGGACCACAGTTTTAATCCAGAGACTCGAATAAAGGCAGTATATATTTATTTTATATACTTCATTCATATTTTCATTGTTCATTGATTGGTTAAAACATTTTAAAGAACATTAAGAATTTCCTATCTTTCAGGTAAGTAAATGGATTGGTCCAGCGTCGATTGCATGTTTGATTTGCCGAAAACGACGTTATACACAAACGCGCTCAGGAACGCCCAATCAATCGCGCCATAAATAGTACTTGAGGTACTATTTACGGCTTTAAAGTGCAATTTAGGGCTCGGAGTCAGCTTCTGCACAATAGTGTGTTTATTTCTGGTCATGTGACACACTTTTAACCAATCATTGAATGATAAAATATGAATAAAGTATATAACAACAAATGTAGCGAACAAATCTGCCGCGATCAGAAACTTAAACATCTAAAATGCTATAACTCCCTCTCAAAATGTAAACAAAGATGTTAAGTAAAGTTGTATGGCAGCCCAAGTAAAAAAAAAACAATTTCTCATCTAGATTTGTTTAAAGGATGGATGGAAGCACTTTTGTTTATACTAATATTCATTTCGTCGTGACAGTAAACTAGCAAGTACATATTTCTTGCACGCAGTCGTTACGTATGCGTGGTGTATTGACGCCTTTGTGCGCACAGTTGATAGCGCTCGCGCCTTGGTACGACGCGTCGCGATGCCAGCAATTTGATGCTGCGCTCATCTAATAACGAGCCAACGCTACTGTCACGACTAAGTGAATACCAGTATTAGTATAGGGTGAATGCACTGTCTGACATTTGTTTCGGAGAAAAACTAGAAACCATAAAAATAAAAGAAAAAATTATTTAAGTCAGGTTAAAAGTTAACTTTATTAAATGTACGGAGCCCCCGAGGGTACATGGATTTTATGGACTTATTTTTGAGATAGATCTTTGTTTATATCGAGATAATCATCTCGGGATAAGAAAAGATCATAATCGTATTATCCCGAGATACAAAAAGAAACCTGGAGATAATCATATTATGATAATAGAAACAATATCGCACATTATCTCGAGATAATCACATGATGCATAATCACATTACCGCGAGATAATGTCAACAAAACCAATTCGTCCATGTATCTTCGGTGGCTCTGTATAAATGAAGCAAGCAGACATTTTTCAATAAAGCACATGTTGTTGTTTTTATTTGAGAGTATAAACTTTTCTTATAATTCCAATTAATGCCAATATACATTTATATATTTTCAGTATAAAATAGATATTATGTACAATATAAATAAAGAACAATTTTTGAAATTAGAATTTAACATGCAATCAAGTAATTTACAATATCACACATTTAGCCATAAAGTTATCATTAAAAGTATTGGTTCCCATGCACAAATGTAGTTGATGTTATCAGTAAACTTAGACACTTAACAACAACAATCTTATTTGATTTAATCACACGTGATCAATGGGACTCCAGTAAGTATGTAACATTCAGCCCATTTGCTAGAATGCTTCATTAACACACTATTCAAGTCTTTGTTATTTTTCACTGGACTACTAATTTTGATAACATTTGAAAAAGCAATTTGTCTTATAGCATAAGTTAGAACATTTTTTTCACAGTTTCAATAAAGTATAAATTTAACAATATCAACCTCTGGAAAAAATAACTATTGACGTACACTCATACAATAACATTATGTCCATGCCACAAGTGGTTGTTTTTGTTTTGAATATCAAATGCTTCCTATTGAAAGCATTGGCAAACGCTCCATTGCACTCATAATGCTATTATGGCTGCACCCATTGGGTCACGTGCGATTTAATGAAATAGGATTATTTTAATAGTCTAAGTTCACTGGTAATGATTTCTTGTGGCGTTTGTTTTCCTAGAGTCACAGCAGAAATGAGAAAAGGCATCATCTTCTACATACCTGCCAACTACTCCTTTTTGTAAAGGTTTTTTAAAAGACAAAAACTCCTGTTTTTGAAAATCCTGATGATGTTCTTGCACTCTCAAAATGTCATATTTTTGTTAAATTAATGGCAAGAAAGTCCTCCCACCATTTCATTTTGATGCTTTAATATATTCGTTTAGTCCTTTGTAATTTTAAAATGCCCAACTCCATCTATATCCCAAAAGATTTTCCCCAAAACTCATGTGATCACACTTGGATATGACATACAATGGCCTAGTCCCTTTTTTTTTTTGACTTTCTGATATTGGCAGGTATATTCTATATTTTGCAGTTGAAGATACAGACTTAGCACACTAAATCCATACGCTATACATAGCAAGTTAGTTAAACATGTTTAAATCTAGTTTTTTTCACAACATCACGAAAATATTATTTCAAGGGATGGCGAACAATATTTGTAGACGGAAATCCATCTCTCAACTTCCTGATATAACTAACAATATTGAATGCGACAAGAGGTTTTTTTTCTAATTTTTAATTTGAAGGACGCATTCTTACTATTCAATTGCATTGGTATACGGTCCACTGCATTCAGGGCCCGTCATGCGTAACTTACGGCATCATGAATCGTACTGTCCGTATCCTAGTGCCCATAGAACTGTGTACAAACCTACTACACACACTATGCTACGCCTTAGTTGTTTCATTGATCTTACAGTTTATTCCGTGCAAGTTCTATTGGGCAGGACACCTCGTTACAACGGACACTCAGTTTTGTTACACCGGTACTTTCCTGATGGTGCCACCGTCACTGCCACGACGCTTAAGTGGCCTGGTTATCATAGCATTTTCAAAGTAAAACAACTTAACATGACTATAGTTCTAAATATAAACATTATGCCAATAATTTTACGATCCTTTTCACTACTAAAGCTACTTAGATGTATGGGCCATATATGGAGGCTGTCGTGATTTGAACGACTTTGTTGAATCAAACACAGATTTATATACTTTACTTGAGCTCTCTATTAAAGTTTAGTAATAGGACAATAATTGAAGAAAGGTGTAAATTTCACTTTTTGAAAAAGTAACATTCATCCTAAAACATAGATAATCCTTTTAGAACTAACAAGAGTATTGAACCGGTGTGCATTAAAATATTGAGTCCCCATTAAACACACAAGCATTGCACAAGCAATCATGTACTCGTATTGTGCACACTTCAGAGGCCAAACCCGGACGCCTAAGTTCTCATGTCCCAATCATTTTGGGTAAATCTATAAAACAGGTCTCAGGTCCTTATATTTTACAGGCCACTGTTTATTTCTAATGCGCAGAATACAGAAAAATTGCCAAAATAGGATAACAGAAAATTTCGCTTTTTGCTCCTTTTATGTGTTGTGCCCAATTTTACAGGCACCAGCTCTGACAACCTATGATATATATAACACAGACCTATATCGCACAGCGACAGAATAAACCTGTTTCTACTGTTGGAAGTCTTATATGGCTGAATTATTCCTAAGTTTACTTGTTACTCTGTGTAATCGTAATTCTGATCTAAAGTGTGCAGACGGCCGGTGTTTACATTCATGGTTTGAGTGCTCATGGAAGTTCCGTCCCACACAGCAACTTTCTTCAATCCAGTCCCAGCTACAGCAACGACACCATTTGCTTCAAATTCTTTCTGATCCGCTTCATAAGTCCTGTTGTGATCCGCTTCAACTCCTTTCTGATCCACTTCAAATCCCTTCTGATGTGCCTCCAAATATTTGCTATCCGCTTCAAAACCTTTGTTATCTTCGGCTTCCTTCATTTCCAGTTGTTCCGGTTTTTCCTTATTATCATTTTCGTCAACTTTTTCTACATCTTCTTCTTCAACTGGATCGTCTGCCAAATACTTCCCGCCAAAAGGCTTGCCAGTTGCCTTTTCGTAGATCACCTTGGCAAAATAAATGCAGAGACATTCCGCGCCAGAAAGCAGAGAGATAAGAAGTGGGACGCGCGCCATTAGGTCTTTCTCTGGAGGCCGGAACGCAAGAGCTAACATGGTGGTTGCGAGAAGCGCGTTTTGCAAACCGGTTTCCAAAGCAACAGTAAGTGATTGCTTAACAGTTAGCCTAAAGAGCATTGAAATAAGAAACCCTAAGCCACCGCCGATTATTGGTAGAGTAAGTCCCGCCACATATACTTCCCACGAAGTCAGGAAGGCGTAGTATTTAACAGGAATGCCGAGGACTATGGAAAGGATTATCAAACTAACAGCGAGAGGTTTTAGCCCCATTTCCACGTATTTAGCGATTTTAGGCAAGAAACGACCGATCAACATGCCCAAAATAACCGGGATTAGTAGCAATCCGAGCTGCATGATGAGAATAGTAAATGGTAACTGGATGACGCCTAATTCCTCATTGAGAAATGGAGTTCCGTAAAGCCAAAGATTAAACGGCATAGTACCAATAGCCAGGAGAGTCGAGCATGTGGTCATAGTTAAGCTTAACACAAAATCCAAATTAAGTAGGATAGCTAGGATATTACTTGTCCACCCACCTGGAGCTGCACCGTCAGTTATTAATCCAATCGCGCTGTATGTGTCCAAATTCAATACAAGTGCCAAGACAAACGCGGTCACGGGCATCAAGACGAATTGACACAGGAACCCGATCAGCACCGGCCATGGACGCTTCAGTCGACTCCAAACTAATTTAAGATCAATCTTAACACCCATACTCACATAGGTGATAGATACCCACGCTATCAAAAACCAATCTACTAAGGCCTTGTATGGAGGAGCCCATACTATCACTTTGATAAGATATCCCGTAAAAGAGCAGCCCTCCTCTTCTATATCAACTGCCCCGTCCAATTCAGTTGTGTAGTTACCGCGCATGTATACTTGTGCTACTCCAAGCTTTTTGCCTTTTACAATGAACCAATGGGTAAAAGTTCTTGACGGCCCGAGCGAATCGGTCGTTACGTGGATGGTGCCATTTGCAAATATCTTATAGGAGACGCCGTCCGGGTTGTACAATGTAATATTCGCTTCCGTGACATCCTCGCGTAATGTGATGTTAACGTAAACATCAGCTTGAAAACGTTCTTGGACAAAGGTTGAGCCTTGCGGTCTGAAGTAACTGAATGTTATAGCAGTGCAGTTTTCAGGTTGTTGACTTGCTGCCATTTGGATGTAGAGGGCGAGTATAGTTACAAGGATGTTACATTTCCAGGCTGCCATATTGGAAGAAACTGTAGTGGCCGGTGAGAACTTGAGAGGAATTTTGGGCACGGATGCACCTTCAAGTCACCTGCAAAAATATAATCAAAGCAAAAAAGGGTTAGCAATGCAGTTTTCAGGTTGTTCACTTGACACACATAGATAGCGAGTATTATATAAGGATGTCACATTTTCAAGCTGCCATCGTGAAAGAAATTGCAAGATCTTGAGGAATATTTGCATGGATGCACCTTTAAGCCACCTACAATATATAATCAAAGTAAAGAGGTTGTTAAGCACTCTGTTAGTTATCATATTACATAAAAATTAAGATTAGAAGATCGGGGTATCAACAGAATATAACTAAATTTCGGGGACAAGTTGGTTATTTATAAGTTAAACAAGCTATTCAGCTGATAAAGCTGAGCTGTTATACTTAAAAGAATAACAGCTCAGCTCCCGTGCAACAGAAAGAAAATATATTTATATTATGTTGTACATTACACTACAAGACAAAATCAGAAACTAATAAATAAGAAGCAAAATCAAAGTCAAAGACGTCATGTGCGCATTAATTTTAAAGATCAAAGTCAAGACGCAAAATGGAGATGAGCATGCACGGAGAACAGACAACATGTTGGCGAAGAAGCGTTTAACTGAATAAACAATTACAGCGAAGAGAAGGAAGGACAAGTAGAAGAGATGGTGGAGAGCGAGATGGAGAGATGATACATTATAGTCGTACGCTGGCACAGCCGGGGGCAAGGAATGCACAAGGCAGAACAAGATGACGGTTACTTGTTGAGGAGGGCCGTCTAATTTCGAGTATGACTCAGCCAACAAGGTGAGATGATGCTTCAAAAGAATTGTGATGATCATCAGCCCTGATCATGTTCAAAGCTAAGAATGTAAGTTATGATGCGGTCAAAATATTGAAATTTGGCGACCAGAGTTGAAGCATCAAAGCAGTGTAACAAGTCGCAGCAATGAATGATACAACATGTTTTCTGATACATGTTCACTACCCTGTATGAGTCTTAACATGTTAAATGGGTACCTTCAAATATGATGGGTGTCATGGTTTAACATTTCATGAGAACCAAGTACCAAGTGGTGTAGCTATAGAGTATGGGTAACTGGTCCGTTGCCTTTACATGTACGCAATCACTGTAAAAATTAACGAGCCGGTTTTGACAGCTCAGAGTAAACTAGATTGTGAGTCAATTCTGTTCTTGATTTGTAATGTAATATTTAACCTGAAGGCATCACATGTGGTCTAGTGGAATAGTGTAGGACTCGTTATTAACGGCAGGTTGCGGTTTCAAGTCTCGCTACGGTCAATGTATTGTAAACCTATGGCAAATTACTTCACCTTGCTTGCCTCGTTGACCCGAGCGCATTTAGTAGCTTATATGAATATACCCATTGAGCGCAGCCCAATGATATGAGTATGCTGTGGGCGTTGTAAGGTAGCTGACCGTGTTCTGTGACAGCGGAAATAGATATAAAGCGCTTTGATCAGTTTGACCTTACAATGCTGCACAATAAGCATAAGATAAGATCACCTTGGAAAACAGTTAGTTCAGGACGATGCCTCCCACTAATACGGTCCGTCTACTAAAGAGCCAAACTGGCGTCTCACGGGCTCCGCCCTCGCCGTGGCTCTTGATATTTCCATACTTATGTTGTTGGTTTTCAGCTTTAAGTGTACATATCAAGGCAAAGTCAGTAATGCTGGCTTCATACTAGCAAGACGTTAGTAGCATAGCGTCTTTGAGCTTCTTTGTGAAGACACTACGTTTTACCAATATACATATAAAGACGCTAAAATACCAGCAGCCAAGACGCTTGTACGCGTAGTTTAAATCATGTCAACTTTGGAGCGTCTGCGCTCTTCACGTACAAGACTATGACCAATCATATACCTCTATAGCGATGTATTTTCTTAAAGTTCTTAATTTATTATTTGCAAAACAAATAATAAGTTGATGCAGAACTGTTCTAAATAAACTATTTTCATGTGATATAATTAAAGTTCCAGACATGACAATGTACTTTTAACAGAGTAATCAAAACTGTCGTCTGCTGCTTCAATGAAAAGTACAAAACCCGGAGCGTTTTGTCCAACGTCAAGTCGCTGGCACATGTTAGCGTGTGCAAGTTGCCTGCAGCGCGCGTCAATAACGTCACAAAAACCGCTACGCTGCTAGCGTCTTGTTAGTATGAAGCAAGGTCATTTACTCACCTCTGGTTTACTAGCAAACAAGCAGTGTATGTATATATAATTCACAACAAAATTCCCGTAATGTGAACTATGCAGACTTACCAAAACCACCAAACAAAATTATATAATAAAAGCACCAGATCGCAGCTGCATACTTGCACAATGCACAGATATGAAAAACAGCTCAAATTAGCAAAAGATATGAAGATCAGTATCTGATAAAAAGGCCAATAGAGTTCAGATTTGACACGAATATGTAAAATTAAGTACACTTTAGCAAAACAAATATGTTATTTATATTATACATGAAGGTTCACACGAAGGTAGAGGCATCCATCACACTGTTAAAACATGCTTATAATTATTCACCTTTCAATTGACGGAATAGAAGTAGTGTCGTCAATTGGTTTTCTTCAATTATTGGTTAAAAGAATTTTTGATCATAATTATAAGTTTCAGTTTATTCTCATCACAAAAGCTCATCAACTGGACTAAGGCATTGGGTAGATGTAAGACCTTTTGCAAAACATTAGCCGAAACTTCAACATTTTAGATAAGTATATCTAAAATATTTTTGTATCAAAATATATATTTAGGTATTTTGAACATATTTAATTTATTAAGGTATCAAATATTATTACACTATAATCACAAACTGCACATGTTCAAGTAAACTAAAAAACTAGATGGCGTGACATGGTCTTTTAGGTCTGTGGTTCTTGAAAGTGGTGTTTTGCGAAAGGTCTTACATCCACTTTTTAAATAAATTTAACTTAGCCATTAACAGAAAATTCAACATCCCATTCGGAAGATTATGCACTCTGAAAATGTTGTTTGACACTTTTCGTCCCACTTATATCATACGTTTATCTCGATACTCGATCATTAAGATACAGCCTGTTCCTGTTTTTCTCAAAGACCTTCTGCTAAACAGATCTTCATACATAGGTTTCCTCTACTCTTTATACAATGTCTGTAATGTTAGTTCCGTCTAGGAAGGAGTGTACTGACGACCCTCTTAACAAGGTTCTCCAGATGTTGCCTTACTAAGTGTTGTGGTACCCGCACGCAAAGTCGTGAATACCTAACCGGAACTTAAGTTTTGTATTACTAAGTTAGAATAATTGACACTTTTGAGTTGATTTCAACTACTGGATGACCAAATTCAATCTGATAGAATAAAACAACAGCCACTTGACAGCTATGACCTTTGTCGAACTTTTTTTATAATTTTGGATTTATTTAGTTTCTCTATCATTCTAATGGTTTTGATTGTGCCATGTATTGCTCGTTCAAAGGTTGTTCGTGATATATGGAGCTAATGCGTCAAACCAAACCAAATATTCCTTTATTTGAGATAAATATTGGTATTAATAAGATAACGATATTTTTGATGTTGCTTTGACTATTATGGTATTTGACCTATTGGCCTTTAAAATGATTGTTCGTGTTATTTAAATGTCCTTTGTTTAGGTGTCCTTTGCAAAAGGGACAATCAGTAAATGGTCGACATTCGAGCCCATTGCAATATCTGTTACAGATGATGACATCAAGGGCGTAACCAAAATTTCCAAATTGAGGGGGCGGCATAGGGGTGGGATTCTCAATTTTCAGAGGGGACTCAATTTGGCGTCTCTCCGTAGACACTGAACACAATTATTTCATATCATCTGGGAGGCTCAAGGGGCTGGGCTTTAGGCGGGGGAGGTGGCTAAATCCCCTGCCCCACCTCCTCTGGTTACGCCTCTGAATGACACGGTGGTTATTTTATGTATGATTGTTTTTTTATTCGGGTTGATCCGTGGGGTGCACATGATCCATGACAAGCATAAATCCATTCCAGGCTTATGCAATTTGAAATGCACAAGCCTGGATAGCCGATTAAAAGCTTCTTGTTTCTTTGTGCAGACTTGTTTGTTTTTAGATTTTGCTAGTCTTGTTTTGTTACATTCGTTACATGGGTTACGTTATAAATTAACTTGCGGGACCTCTTTTAATAAAATTTAAAAATAGCCAAAACTTCACGGAAGAAATCTGTGTGTTCTTCTCGCTAACCATCATAAAAACTGAGGGAACTGGTTTGTTTTATTCCTTATCGCAAAGGCTATAAAAGTGTTCACAAAACCTTTCAAAACCAATAGGACAAAACAGATAAACTTAATAGATCAATATCTGTTTCTTCAATTCAAGAACATGGTGTTTATTTTATATTTATAGCTGTTTATACACGTTCATTTGCATGTGTTTAAAACAGTCGTGTGATAAAGTAATAAATGTTGATACATTTATTATCTTATCTGTTTGCTTATAATACCTCTGTTGCTACATTTGTTACATTCTTTAATTGGGCAAGGACGAAGTCGTGGTTATGAACAAAATGATGTCCTGTATGTGTGACAAAACTTCTGTGACGCATACGCGTATACAAGAAACAAGTTGTAATTAAATAAAACATCATACCACAGAGAATGCATGCAATGTTAAACTTTTCTTACTGCAAATTGCAGCGGAACCTCACAGGATCAAGACAAGGATGAAATATTGTTTTTTCTACTCATTTTCTCTTATGATGTAGTTTTAAAAAAAACATGCTTCTTATAATGAATGATGGCTCTAAACAATTGTCGTTTTCTTTTGTGGTCAAGTGTATTTGCTAGTTGTTTTCCCCAGATTCAAAACAATCGCATTTTTGAAAGAAAAAAGGAATCGAACTTGATGACAACAACGCATTTTCTGTTGGTTTTTGTATCATTTGTGTAAACGTGCAATATTGGGTTGTTTTAGGGGAGGGCAGGTTGAACTTAAAGAAATTTAGCTCTGATCATACCTAAGTGCAATATAATGTGCACTGTTGGGAGGTCCTGTTTATTTGTAGTGTTATTTTTAGGATTACATTACTTTGTTATCAATCTTGGGTAATGTATTTTGCATTTCTTATTGAATTTTAAAAGTAGTGGTTATATATAATATTTAAGTTCCATGTGATTTGATGTTACTTTTTTGATGTAATTTTAATGTTTTAAATCATGCTTTTATTGTAAAAAGATACATAATTCAAAAATATTACGTCCCTTCATGCTAGCATAATCGACCATGAACGAGAAGTTACCAATGTCATCAATGATTCAAAACTTAGTAAGAGATTCAATACAATAGTATAAATATGTTTATAAATATTTTTATTGAATATCAAAGTCAATAGTACAAATAAGGCACACAAAAATGGAATGTTAGATTAAAAAATACTGAAATGTTTCAATCTAAGGCACATAGTAGAATGGAATGTTTATAGTTACAGAATACTTAAGGTGGTATGAAAGGCAAAATAAAGTTGCTCTGTGTGAGATTGAAATAGGCCTATTGCAGAGAGAAAAGCAAACTAAACTTAATTCTCAAATTTGAGCCAAATCGGACATACCGTTTTTG
>JAUMTS010052458.1:0-10921 GCA_032273385.1 Ophiopholis aculeata | reverse complement strand
GTGTGTGTGTGTGTGTGTGTGTGTGTGTGTGTGTGTGTGTGTGTGTGTGTGTGTGTGTGTGTGTGTGTGTGGGGGGGGGTTATAATGAGCAAAAAAAATCAAAATGCCACAACAGATCATGCTTAATTCATTGTGGAAACCGAATCTAATACTAGCTTTGAATAAGCCTGGTGTTTTATATGTAAAAGGTAAAAAATAACCATATGACCTGAAAACCAATTACTTTATAAATATTCATTGGTAAATTTGTAGCCCAGCTAAAAAATACTATGTACATGGTGCAATATTTACGTGACCTGATTCCGGTTTTAGACAAACCAGACGTTTATTATCGCTCTGTTAGGTCTGGAACTATAAGTAGCTGTTTGCCATTGATGATGGTTAGAAAAAAAAAGGACCGCGGTAAAATTTTATTTTTATTCATAACGAATCACTTCTTTTAACATTGGTCGTGGTATTGGTTTTAATTGTGTCTGCAAAATTCAACGTTGTTACGAGTACTATGTCATTCTGACCAAGGAAATGCCACGAAAGGAAGTTGTTCAATTACAAGTCGATGAGTTGCTATTGAATTTCTTACGTAACGGTCAAGGAGAAACTACGTGCCGGGAATTCATACTGCCGACAATGCAATGAGCTTATCTTTGTTGTGTATCAGACTTGCCGCCTGGGTTGCCAGTTTGTTGTGTTCTGGTAATATTAATAATCATACAAATATATCTTTTTGTCATTTACTTGACAAGTGTGATGGTTTTTAGGGAAATTGTATACTGCCATATAATGTTGTATTTCTGTTTAAAGAATACAACTATTAAACGCAAGTATCACGACCAATACTTGACGTGTGCTTTATAATCTGTAATAAAGCATCATTTTTTGGACCCGGATAGGCCCGAATTTGCTGACATGTTGGACACAAAACGTTTAGAAGTTGGCTACCGAATTGCACTCTACGGCTGCGAGACATGGACATAACTTGAAGAAAAGGCAGACAGGAGATCAATATCAGCCTTTGAAATGTGGTGTTGGAGGAAGCTACTTGGGATATCATTGAGAGAAAACATCACCAATGAGCACATTAAGTCCATCATCGGAGATCATCCGACACATGCTACCAAGATTGATAATTATGAACTACAATATTTTGTTCACGATAGCTAGAGATCAGGAGACAACCTTGATACAGATCTTCATTCAAGGCACCTTTGAAGGAACAGGTAGCAAAGAAAGACCGAAGCTGCGATGAAGTGATGGTCTAAAGGATACCACCCTCTCAATACACTCTATCGGATTGCTGGAGACAGATGCCGATGGAAAGGTCTCATCACATGGGTCAAAACGGGTCAGTCATGACCTATAGGACAACGACAAGACCGAATTAGTTTCCTAATATCGTGGAAAATATTATAATCGGATCAAAGGACACAATAAGATACAACGGTGTCGAATTAAATAAACTGTCATATAGGCCATCCTATTGTGCTTTGAAATCATTATCAAAAAACGATGCAATTTACTCTGTTGGGATTTTATAAATGTAGTTTTAGATTTGCAAGAGACATGAGCTACAACCCACCGCCACAGAGTGCAGTACTTTGTCAGGATGCGTACTAGTTATCTTGCTGATGGATTATTCAATTGATTTGGTGGCATATTTTAATTTCGTTGTGGTTCTCTTTCAACTGTGTCAGACTCTCCTTTGTCTTGTGCTGCGGCAAATCTGAAACTTCCTTTGATGCAGTCGCTGATCAACTTCTCTTATATCACGTCCCTGTTGTGATGATGTACTAGACCTAAACTTCATAGTGGCAGCCCTTTTGTAACCATATTATTGATGTTGAATCTCGCGCACTTATAAAACATACAGAATCCTGCATAGAGTGCAGGTGGTCTGAAAAGAACATGGGTTCAAATCACGTTGGTGGTTCTATTGAATTTGGTCTATGTTCTACATTATTGGAAAATCATAGCAGCTGTGACCGCTGGTATGAACAAAACAAGAGGTGATCACTTTAGCATGTTTATTTGAATTGGGCATGTTTAATAGACTTCAGAACCATCTAGGTGACTGAATTGTGTTTTCTCGTCGCCTGGGTAATTCTGAAGTCAGTAAATCATGCTCAACTCTACTAAACATGCTAAACTGATCACCGCTGGTTGTGTTCATTCCAGCGGGCACAGCTACATCATAATTCACTATGATTTTCCCATAATGATGATGATTTAATTTCTGTCTAATAGCATCAGGTATTTAATCAGGCCATTGCCTCTCTGTACAATCAGTTGATTTGAGACGTATAATAAGAAGACGCAAGTACGCCACCAAAGGTTTTCGTTTCAAAGTCACTTTTTTGAGCTTTCTCAATTATTTAAAGATCACTTCTCATTTTAGCCGAATATAAAATATCCCGATTTCAAGCATTGCAGTAATCATTCGTAATAAAGTGTAGATCGGGATGGTCACCGAAGCCTGGTTTTGGTACACAACTTGAAATAATTTTTACGTCTTTTTCGGTGTTTTTTCGCTGGTACTTTGAGGTGTTAAAATCATTTTGGTTTATTTCGATCCATTTCGAACCCTTTTTGGATCCATTCATATCCATTTTTTATCAATTTGGACCCATTTGGACCCTTTTCGACCCATTTCAACCCATTTTACTATTTATAAATACCGTTTGAAGATACCTTTTGTTTTAACACGCATCGCACTTTGTTTGTTTGTTTTTAGGTTAGTTCAAGGCTGTCAGTGCTAATTACACGTTCGGACGTTTCATGATAGACATAGGTCACGGAAATGATCTAAAAAATTGGACTAGACCTTGCATTTATAATGGTCGTCTCCCGATCTACCTTACACAAGGACACGTAGTACCTGAACGCCTCTGCAATAAGTGAGCTTAACACACCTTTCCGCGCGATGACATCATGACATGGAGACTATAATTGGTGACATATCTTAATTTACAGCCGGGTAAATTGATTATAGCATGGCAAAGTAATCATCGACACTATACACCTTGAATTTGACGTCTCGCGTCTAACCAACATATAGTTGTATTGACAATTATAGGCTTGCAAACAATTTCAAAGCTTTTGATAGAGTATTTTAACAGCAAAAATGGGACCTAAACACGATCACCATCTCTCCTCAAGAGTAATTACCGTTGAGCCACTGCTATTCTTCCTAATAGCTATTCAAGGAGTATTAATCAACCTGAGAACGCAGTATTTGGAATTTCGAATAGCTAAAAACTACAACTATACGCTACCGAATATTGGCTCAGCTGATTCATCGTGTTGGATAAGTGAGACTAAGCACACGATACAGGGAAAGATAGAGGCGGAAACTGCAATATGGATTCTGTACCTAAAAGATACTTCATTTTTACTTCCATTATTTACAGGTAACTGGTTTTATTTCAACTGAAAATTTAATTTTAATATATCTCGAAAGTGTTAAAATGTATATCATGCAGACGAAAACAAAAAGGTAGAAAAACAGCTGAAAACCTTGCATCATATTTCCTAGTGATATTACCGAGGCGAGAAATATATAAAAGGGAGTAATTCGAGCTTTGAGATCAGGCGTCTTGCACTAGTAAACTGGTTCCCTTTTGGGGGAAAAATACATCTGTTTCATGCCAAAAGAATTGTCATTACAATTTCAAAACATTTTGCACATCAAATCTATTTTTGAATGTAATCACTGAACGATCCATTGATTCTCCATTTTGAGGCATCTCAATATCAAAATACCTTTTTTGGGGGCGTAATTTGCGATGTAAAAAACTCCTACTTTGGGGTCGAGTTATAATCCTTTGCATACGTACTTTCAAGTGCGAGGGCCTATGACATAGTACACACAATTCAATTATTAAAATGGGATTATTTCTGGTGCCATACCAACTACATACTATTACGCAGTAAGATTGAAAATAATGTACTGTAAAACATGCAGTGGATTTTAATTCCCATTCACATGAGTTTTGATCATATAACTTGAAGATTGTTTTTAAATACATGTAGATATTATATCACCCATATCAGTAATGCATTGTAATAATAAAGTCATTGATATTCTGTCAAAATCTTTCAGCAACCATATTAGCCGCCGCCAGTGACTACATCGGCCGAAGACCCATTTTCATCATAGCATCATTATGTCATCTGATCAAGTCGTGTATATTTCTTCTTGTCTCTATCTTCAAACTGCCTCTTTGGTTACTAATATGTGCTTAAGCTATCAATGGACTTGGAGGTGACTTTGCAGCCGTGTACGCTACTGCGCTAGCTTATTTAGTTGATATCTACCCCGAAGACCAAAGGGCATTTAGGTTTGTGATCGTCAGTACGGTCAACTACGCCGGATTTGGATTAAGTCAGTTGGCTATTGGACAAATACTTCAAATCACACACGATTTTCAGTTATCTTTCTCATGCGCAGTAATATTAGGGGTAATAAATATGGTGTACGTCGTCAGTCCTTACTTTATACCGGAATCACTTGCTAACACTAAGGATGTACCCAAAGACTTGATGAAAAACTTGTATTTGAGTTACATCAGGCTATTTCAGAAGGATGCGAATGGCGGGAAATTTAAGGAGAAAAAGCCAGTTGTGTTGGCTGTTACTTTACTTGCAAATGCATTCTACTGTCTTGTACACGAGGGAGTTTTTGCAGTTATAGCAATCTACGGTATTGCAGCGCCTTTTTGTTGGACGCCGTTTGAGACGGGAATCTACGCTGTTATGGCTAACATGTTTCCAGCCCTTTGTAAGTAAAACTACATAGTCATTTAAATTATAGGACAGGCTTCTACAACTGGTATTGATAATAATTTAAATGATTTAAACGGGTTCGCAGTTGGACAAGTTAGAAACTAACAGTGTTAGTTTCTAACTTGTCCGACCGCGAACTCGTTTAAACCTTATCACTCAAATAATCATTCTTTTGTTTTCAAATACAACTTGCTAACCTAATTTCATGATTGTATTCAAGGAGGACTTCAAAACTCATTCCGTCGAGTTCTATACGGTTGTTGTTATACAAAATGGCAAGCGGTTGGACCGCACTTCAATACACTAAACCTCTGGTCGACCAGGGGTTGAGTTTGGAAGTCATCCCTTAGAAGTTCATACTTTGGTTATTGCTACGGAAGAGATTTAGCGCCACGCGGTGGTATTATAGAAGTGCAACACACAAACTAATGAAGGCAGGATTTTCGTCCTTACTTCTCGAGTTACCGACTTCGATGGCAATATTAAAGTCACAGAGAAGGGAAGAAGAAAACTTACTTTGCGTAAAGTTCTGGCAGCGCTATGTGCATGCTTGTTGAATAGTACAGTTTTATGTAAAATTGCACAAATTTGATTTCGGGGCTAACGTTCCCTCCGACGGACAACGTATTATTGTGATTGATTTAGCCATCTGTAAGTGCCTCATGTGTGGAGCGAAAGTCTGAAATTTGACTCAATAGTTCGTATCCCGACTGGATTTGGTGAGGTTCCCGATTCTCAAAGAGAGATACCGGGAGTCAAATCAGGGTCCAATGCGTGAGAGGCGAAAATGTACACCACAACACTACGCGTTCCACATATGCAGAATTCAGATTGATCCCTGTTATTAATTTGTGATCTTCTTGTTAATTAAACCGAGATAGAGGGTTTTCCAAAAAAACGCCGATCAAATGTTTAAATACTTACATATCAATAAATTAATATCAATGCAAAGTCATGTAAAAGTAATGTTCATAAACATAATTATAAATTTAAAAACTGTTTAAAAGTGTTTCACCACGTGGTCCTCAAGTGCACTCTGTAATAAATGCATAACTTTCCTAATACGGTAATTGTTTGTCCGTCACAGGTTCTGTTGCCGCAGTGAAGGTGATGTCTTTGTGCCTAAACAACTTTTGGATGCTTCACATCAGCTACATAAGTGCTGTTAGTCAGCAGCTGGTTGTGGCGTGGGCCATGTCATCAGTGGTTATTCTCTATGCATGTAAGGTCATCTATTTTTCTATGTTTTTGTTTAGTGCAAAATCTGCCAATGCCAATTCCAACATGTAACTTTCTCAAATAATTTTGCCGGTATAATGAATAAATAAAGCAACTGAGCTTTATGTTTAGATTGTTTCGAAATAACCTTTGAGACCGTAAAAAGTATCAAAAACATTACAAAATAAACATAAAATCTCATGAAAAAAAAGGTTCGAATTTGAAGTAACACTCTCAAACCCTTTACCGTCATTAAAGGATGGTAGCCGAGTGTTGATCGACGTCTAATCTTCAATCTCAAACTCTCATGTTGGTTTCGATAGTTTGCACTCTAAACGTCGACAGCTAAGGAATAACCTACATCAGTGCGAACTAGGCTGCACATTGACAAAATGATTAAGATTGATATATATACAAATATACGGCTGTTTTATATGAGCATTTTGCACAACAAGTGTATTATTTGACAGGACTCACTTTGCAAACTGCTCAAAGACATCAATCGTTTTTACTTCAGAAAATAGATTTGTTTAAATCGATCCTAATTATAGGTTTCGTCTAGATCTAAGGCTTCATTTGCCTTAAAACGCATTTTTGTGAGTTATAGAATGCATTCATTTTGTTCATACACGCTTTCCTGAACCTTAAGCCGCGTATTACAAAATACATAAATGTGAAGATTGTAGACCAGTTCCGTCTGTATGAAATAAAATAATACAAATAAGACATTTGCGAACAAGGAGGGCGCTTGTGTCATAGACTGTTATATTATGCCTTTAATGTTATATCTTTTAGCACCATTGGCAGGTTTCTTAAGAACAGTAGCTTCTGCCATATACAACGCCCAGCTCTCTAAATTGGTCAGACCTGATGAACAAGGTAAATCAAAAACGATAACTTTAGGCTCTAAGGGGCATTAGATATTACTAAGTTCCATGGTTCCATTAAAAATACCACATATTTTGACCCGCAGTCACCGAATGACCCCGTCTATACAATGTACTTTAAAGACACATAATTTCTCCATTTCTCTAGAACTGGGAGACCCCGATAATAAAACAATTATTTTACCCTATTTGAGACCTATGTCATAGGTTAAATTTGATCATTTATTTTGCTAGTCTTGAGACTTGTCAATGTGTCAAGTTTATATCCATACACCAAACCAGAATTCCTATCTTTATGGTATGTACATGATGTGTTCTGGTACGTATTTACCGTTAATATTTAACATTCCTTTGTTGTTTAAATCTAGGAGTTCTATTTGGATGTAAAGCAACAGTCAACACCATTGGATCACTGGGTTCACCCCTGGTTTTGAATACATCATATGCTGTTTTTGCAAAGCAGGGCAAACCGCAATATACTTTCTTCTTATCTGCAGGGTTGCTGGGAATTCCGATGATACTTAATGGGTAAATAATATAACTTGCTATTAGTGTTCGTATCAGTGTCTTACACAATCGAAACACATTCTTACATAATTGGGAAGGGGTGCATGTAATATATCCCGGAGATAACAAGACCAGGTTAGAAATGCGTCGAAGGTTGCGATCGCGCGCGAGAATCCATTTAGGTTCTTGCAAAGCTGATTTGCGAGGATCTTTGGATTTTCCTCCATTCAATTAGTGTGTTTTATTATTTTGTTTTCTTGCGAAAATCAACTTGGATTCCTAGTATCTTTACCAGGTATTTTTATTTGCGAGAATGGATTCCCGGATTCTCCTCGAACTTCTATCCCTGGCTACTAGCCTCAATCGTACAATATTTTGAGTAAACCCCTTCAGAAAATATTCGGATCAAATCGAGTGAAACTCGAAATACTCAAGAGCACTATGAACAAGGACGACGGGACGTACATAATTGATAGAATTAATAACGCCAAACTTTAGACCATTATCAACTCTGCCAGCACGATGAATTAGCAGAGCCAATGAAGTGCTGCCAGACACTGCCTCCACTCTACACAGTCACTTTCGAGTAAGTAAGGTTAGGAGCTTAAACATTTCGAGTACAAACTCAAACTTTACTGGATTTGATAATCAGAACCCTTTGAAACGAAGTACAGAATTATGACATCCCGTATTTGTATCACTAAAATTGAACTACGTTTTTTTCTTTTTCAGAATCCTTCATGTTGAATCAGTAGTTGACAAACCAGCAGTTAAGACTGACCATGATGAAAATGTATCTATGCTAGGTGACGACTCCGAAAGTTTATTAGAATAATTATGAATTACAAATGCCATGCTAACTTGCCGACATACGTCATGTGTTGAGGTGATCAACAATGGTGGACCTGGGATTTGACATTTCGCCGGCAAAAATTCATTTAAGATTTTGTCAACTGCCCACTATGCGTTTCAATTTCAGGCGTCATTAAGTTCCATATTAAACAATGCTCCGAAGGCATTACAACTATTTACTTCACATTCAGGTGGTTCCTACAAGAATATATTATCTTTAAAAAACCGTAAGATCTACACACTGTAATATTTACCCGAAGTGAGGAGAAGTGTTGGACCTCCTGTCAGAAGTAACGCCAATATCTGACTTAAAGAGCTGCTTTACATCGGACTGGAGTCCAAGGAGTCCATCTAGCAGCTACCAATTTCAGACTGGTAGACTGTCCCGGAGAGAAAATGGGCATCACTTGGTTCAAAGTTTTTGCCTAACACACGTCACAAGGAAGATGGTGTAGAAAAACGCTATAACTACCACCTTTGGTAAATAGAACTGTTGACCAGATTGAAATAAATAACTGAAATCAAGAGTCATCAAGGGGTCACTAACGGTAAAGTAGGGGTCGATTTACTTAGGAACACTCTGACTGCCAAATTTGATCAGAAAAAAATGTCGACCATATTGAAATATAGTGATGGGCTCAAAGGTCCTACATAGGTTATTTTTGGATCATCTAGGTGTCAATCTGCTGTGGAAATCAGATAATAAATGTGCTACAGGTGCTCGTATTTGCATTATGGAAAAAAATAGTGAATTATGATGTAGCTGTGATCGCTGGCATGAATAAACCCAGCGGTGATCACTTTAGCATCTTCAGCATAATTGAGCATGATTAATTGACGGAATCCCCTAGGTGACTGCCATTGTTTTCCTCTCGTCGCCTGGGGCGTTCTGAAGTCAAATTATGAGCTCAATTCCACAGGACATGCTAAATTGATCACCAAAATTTCAAAACTAATGTGCTCGACTAGTTTGTCAAATACCAAGATCTACTGACCAAGGTTAAACCAAATGCGCAATAGCTTCCAATTTCAGAACGCATTGTTTTCAACACTGTTTTCTGCGTTTCTGAAGGATTTAAAAATCACTTCAGGGCCTCTCTCCACCGTCGACCGAGCTCCTTATTTACATGTTTTTCTGATTAATTTTTTCTAGAGATCACTAGTTTAAAGATACCTGCTGGTCAGAGGGCCTTCTACGTGTCAGAACCTAAGCTATGGAATGGCCTTCCTAATGACATCAAGGATACCTATGAGAATGTCCACCATTTAACCAAAAACACTCCTGTATACCTAATTGCAGCCATTGGTATCATGCATTCGTTGGTCATGCGCATTGTGTTTTTTTCTGATATATTTGTTTGAAATATACTTGCCTTTTTTTCTCTTGCACTATATTTTGGTTAAAACGCTTTGTATCTATGGGTAAGGCACTTGTAAATGCATTATTGTATTGTATAATATCATATTGTTATGTAGGCAGAGTAGATCATCAGCTACATTTTACAACGAATTTGAGACATCTAATTTGTTTGGGTTGAAAATCTGTTTCCAAAATCCCAGTTTTTGTAGGAAAATTCATTCCTGACTCATATTTCCTGCTTAGACAATAGTTTAAAAAACTGGGCAGAATGCCTACCAATACCTATGAGTGCCCCGACCCATCCCTAGGCTATATAACTGCACCACATGACATGAGTCATTTTTGTTACCTCCATTTCAAACTGCATTGCTAATTCCTGATATTCTTCAGAAGATGGATCCGCCAGTGCAGGTGAGTATTCCTTGTTCAAAGTAACAGATGAACTTGCTGTGGTTAATTCTGGTGGTTCCGTGGTTGGTGGTAGTGTAGTTGGTATTGGTGGCCCTATGGAGGATAAAAATAATATCAATCATCATTATGCCAATATGACTTGAAATTCCTGGATGACTTACTATGAGGAACTTCATTAAAAAAAAGATATTGACGTGACACCAGGCACAGCCTTCCTGCTTTCCTTTCGTTTGTTTTTTTGTCAAAAAGGCTTATATATATAGAAAAACTCAGGACTTTGGGTGGTTCTCTAATCCCAGGCCTCACTTGATGTTTTTTTTTTAGAAATAAGCTAATACAAATTTGAAACAGATAACCCAAATTATTGTTTAGGCCAAAAAAACCAAAATGCATGTCTCAAACCCCAATATCGAATGCGTTTTTTCTTGCTTTTTAATTTTTTTCCTTCTAATCTTTTAAAACTCAATTTTTGTCATAGATGTTGTGGTTAATTCTGGTGGTTGAGTCGTCTGTGGTGGTGTAGTTTGTGGTTTAGTGGTTGGCACTATGGACAATAAATATAGTTTTAATCACCATCATAGCAAGAAGGCTTGTGTATATTTAACAAAGTTCCTTGATAACTTTCAATCATACTAATGTATGAGGAACATTTATTTGTATTTTTTTAAGTCAGTTCCCTTGTACCAGGACTGATTTTAAGATAAAGTCAGTTCCTTTGCACCGGAACTTATCTTAAGAAAACGTCTTGTCCCTGCTCTTTGTTTTAGCTGTGAGTTTATTTTTATATTAATGATGAACATAAATAATTGCTTCAATAAAACATTATTTTCATCGTTGCAACAGAAGTAGCGTGTGATAAACTTGACACAACGAGCAAGGAAGAACTTCGTTCCAAGGTAACAGCCAT
>JAUMTS010052347.1:0-10927 GCA_032273385.1 Ophiopholis aculeata | reverse complement strand
GATGTAGACCTTGATGCACCCACGGCAGGTTTTGGTAGAGGGGGTGACATTGGTGGAGGAGGAATTGGAGGTGGATTTGGAATTGGAGGTGGAGTCAAACCTGAAGTGGATATTGATATCAAAGCAGGAGCACCAGATGTTGACATTGGTGGTGGAATTGGCGGCAGTGGTGGAATTGGTGGAGGATTTGGAATTGGAGGTGGAGCTGATATAAAAGGCCCTGATGTAGACATTGATGCACCCAAGGGAGGTTTTGGTATTGGTGGTGACATCGGTGGTGGAGGTATTGGAATTGGAGGTGGCATTGATGCACCCAAAGGTGATATTGATATTGGAGGAGGTATTGGTGGAAGCGGAGGAATTGGAGGTGGACTTGATGTTGGAGGTGGAGCTGATATTAAAGGCCCAGATGTTGACATAGGTGGTGGAGGAGGAATCGGATTTGGCCTGGGAGGCAAAGGCAAAAAGAAGGGGAAAAAGGGAAGGAAAGCCAAAGGTGGTTTTGGAATTGGATTTGGAGGCAAGGGATCAGGATCATCCAGTTCTTCAGATTCTGATGATGACAAAAAGAAAAAGAAAGGCTTTGGTTTTGGAGGTGGTATTGGCATTGGTGGTGGTGTTGGAGGAGATACCGATATAAAAGGACCTGATGTAGACATTGATGCACCAAAAGGAGATATCGATATTGGCGGTGGCATTGGTGGAAGCGGAGGAATTGGAGGCGGATTTGGCATTGGAGGTGGAGTCAAACCTGAAGTGGATGTTGATATCAAAGCAGGCGCCCCAGATGTTGATATTGGAGGCGGAGGTGGCTTTGGTATTGGTGGAAGCGGAGGAGGCTTCGGTATTGGCGGAGGTGCTGATCTTAAAGGACCAGATGTCGATGTTAGCGGAGGAGGTGGTTTCGGAATTGGCGGAGGTGCTGATCTAAAAGGACCAGATGTCGATGTCAGCGGAGGAGGTGGTTTCGGAATCGGCGGAGGTGCTGATCTTAAAGGACCAGATGTCGATGTCAGCGGAGGAGGAGGTGGTTTTGGAATAGGTGGAGGAGCCGATGTATCTGCACCAGATGTCGACATTGGAGGTGGAATTGATGGAGGAGCAGACATCTCAACACCAGACGTTGACATCGGTGGTAGCATTGGTGGAGGTGGCTTTGGAATAGGTGGAGGAGGCATCGGAATAGGTGGCGGAATCGGAGGAAGTGCTGATGCTGATGTAGTCAAACCTGAAATGGATGTTGATATTAAAGCAGGTGCACCAGATATGGACATTGGTGGTGGAATTGGCGGCAGTGGTGGGATTGGAGGTGGATTTGGAATTGGAGGCGGCATTGGAGGATCCGGGGGCGTTGACGTTGATACACCAAGTGGTGGAGGAGATGCCAGTCTTGCCAAGGACCTCGATGTTGGTGGAAGCATTGGATTAGGAGGAGGAGTTGGAGGAGGGGCAGATGCTGGTGGAGATGCATCATTTGGTATTGAAATAGATACTGGTGGTATCGGTGGTGCAATTGCTGGTGGCTTCGGGTTTGGAAAGAGCAAGAAGAAAAAGAAGAAAGACAAGAAAGATAGGAAAGAGAGGAAAGAGAAGAAGGAAAGGAAAGAAAAGAAAGACAAGAAAGAGAAAAAGGATAAGAAAGACAAGAAGGAAAGGGAAGAAAAGAAAGAAAGGAAGAAGAAGAGGAAAGAAAAGAAATCTAGCGGTTTTAGTTTCTCTGGAGCACTTGGCATTGGTGGATCTAGCAGTAGCTCAAGCAGTTCCAGTTCGAGTTCCTCCTCCTCATCGTCATCATCATCATCGTCGTCTTCCTCCTCAGATTCAGACTCCGATAACGAAAACAAAAACAACAATAACAGCAACCCAAACTGCAATAACAACAACAGTGTGTGTCTTCTAGACAGTAGATATATGGAAAGTTTTGAACCCATTTTCAACTATAACAATAATGCAGATGTTGAGCTACGAGACAACAAGAAAGGCAAGAAAGAAAAAAAAGGCCTAGGTAGATTCTTTAGTAAGAGGAAGTCGCAAACACATACGCACATGCTTGAAATACCAGATGAACCTCTAAACAGACTACACAAAAGTAAATCTCTGGATACAGTCGCCGTGCAATCGTATTACAACGCAGAAAAACCTGAAAAAGAATCAAAATCTAGTGCCTTTGGAAAACTTTTTGGAAAAAGGTCATCGAAAAGAGATTCAATTCAAGAAGAACCAAGAGTACAAATAGAAGCGCAGACCAAAGAACAGATTCCACAAAGAATGGACAGGAGAGCATCGTTAGTAGAATACAGTCCTGCTGAATTTTTACCAGCAGAACCAATTTTCTATGCCATGGCTGAGTCGACCACTCAACAGGCAGCACCACAGAACACCACAACTACAGAAGCACAAATCTCCGTACAACCAAGAATAGCAGAATCAATAGAATCTAAAACAGCGTATAAAAAGAGGAGAGCGCCAGCACCTCCTGCATCTAGAATGGAAATTAGTCCAGTATTGTCAACACCAGCAATAGTGGTGGAGTCACGAGTAGAACATAAATCATTAGAATTAATTCCAAGTGAACCAGCCGAGGAAGAAAGCAGCCCTTTAGAAGAATCATCATTGTCTGTCCAATCTACAGAAACAACATCTCTTCATGCAATATCGGACGAGTCAGTTGACGAACATAATCTTAGCGATTTATCGGCCAACATCCAACAGATGCCATTACCGAGGGGCAGTCCGCCACCTAAACCTAAACGTCTTTCTCTCGATCCAAAGTTACTATTAAGAATAAGTGAAGCAGAACAAGACAGGTTATTAGAATCATCGTCCGAATCTACTGTCGCCAGTGAATTAGCAAACCAACAAGAATATTCACTACAAAGAATAGCAACAGAAGAAATTTCTGATACCGCTATCCACCTAGACGAGGAGTCGTCAGAATCAGAAATGTCGCCAAATCTTATAACATCTGATGAAATTTCATCCGTACTGGCAGGGTTTGAATTTTGCGAATCTGACCAAGAGTCGCCTTCTACACCTCAAGAAGCTCAGTCAGAAATCACTGTTTCACTAGAGGCAGACGTCGCAGATTCAGATATTGCCATATCACCGGATCCAGACGTCCCTGTGTTTTCAGAGCCCGAAATTGCTGTAATGCAAAAACCAGAAATTACACAGATGGAGAGACTACCAACAAGGTTGAAATCGGATTCTGATATTCCTAGTTTATCAATTGTTCGTCACATGGCAAAGGAGGCGTTGTCGTCGAAGAGCGAAAAATCTACAGAAATCAAGAACATTTTAAGACGGTCCATGGCTCGTATGATGGGTGTCTCGCAAGAAGAAACAACTGTCACGCAAGTAACAGGCGAGACAACCGAAACTGAGGTGACCCTTCAACCAGATTCTCGGCAAGATCTTGTACTTGAACCTGAGCACATTCCATCAGTGGAAAATGTTGTTAATGAATCACCTGTAGACCTTGATGAAGTTCAGCAACTATCTGAACCTCCGGGGAAGATTGATTTGTTGAAAGAAACAGATGAAGGTTCGCCAAAGGTCAAGTTAGAAGCCTCTGTAACGACGACGCTATCTGAATCCACAATAGATTATGATAGTACTGTACATACAATTTTAGATTCGAAAGCACCAGCAGAGATGGTTGTACAACCAATTCGAAGTGAGAGTTACGAAATGAAGCCGGAAAGGTCAAGAGTTGTTGAACTGCTAACACCAAGTTCAAGTGAAGATGAAGAAGAAGAGCCTCCCTCTATGTCCAGATCTGGACTGTCCAGATCTAAATCAATGGCAGAATTGCACTCGCCCAGGGACAGAAAGCATGTACAGAGCAACGTTGAGCCAGCGTCTGAATTTGGAGACTTTCTGAAGTCTCGTCGTCAGATGTTACGCCCTGTTCAAAACAAAGGGGGCAATGAGGAAGTTGGTCGTACTGTGCGTAAGCTGGTTCCTAGGATCACAGCAACTGCAGTGAAATCAGCAGTTGAAACCAAACCTGTGGAAGTGCAAGAATCGGTGATAGAAGCAGATGTTACTGATGATGTCTTTACAGAACCATCATCTGATTCTGCTCCTGCGACGGACTCAGTCCAACCACCTGATGAGCCAGTTGATCCAGTAATGCAATCAATGCAGAAATGGAAATTAAGGAGGGCAAAAAGTATTGGGAGCTTAGTCTACGATCCCAAGTTCAAAGAAAAATTGGGTGAAGAAAAGGCGCAACATCAAGCTGCGGAAGAGGAATTGCAGAAGAGAACCAAGGCTGTGAGAGATCGTACTCAGAGAATTCTTGATGGCATTAAAGCACAAAGAGCTATCACTAGAGTAGTATCAATACCATCTGATGACTCTACCGTTGTACATAGGGACAGTCAGACAAGAGCCCATTTACAGCAGAAAAGGCGACACATAAAATCAACTCCCAATCTTGATTCCTCTTTGGATGCATTCCTGCAGCAGAGGGCTGAGGCCAGAGCTGAGCAAGAAGCAAGAACTACTAGTACAACATCTAGTGAAGCTGCACAGACATTCCCATCATCTTCGTCGGGACAGACAGTTGTCGCAAGAGAAGTACCAACCCCTAATCAGTCCCCTCCTCTATCTCAAGCGAGGGTGACTAGGAAAGTCAAGCGTAAAACCTATGTCTTCCGAAGATCAGTTGGAACTGATGATACCAGTAATCCAGCAAGTGATACTGAAGCGACAGCTGGCTATGATACTTCTGATGATGATCTGCACAGGCGTCCAGTTAGTGGTCGGCTCGATTCTGGCTTCTCCGATATTGCCTCATCTCATGAAGGCAGTATTTCGTCTCACAGAAGCCCCATCAGGCATAATATCAGCACCCCAGATGACAATCAAGGTGCTGGAAGGTGGGCCAAACGAAGAGCTAGTCCAACACAAAGAGCTAGTCCGACACAAAGATCAAGTCCAACATCTTCTGTGCAACCTCAACGCCGCAGCCCTCCCATTAGTGCTTCCATGACAGATGCTTCCAAGAATGCCATCAACATGGCAAACGATGACTTCCAACAGACCAGTGGCGAGTCAGTGCCTGATGATGTCAAAGAGTTCATGTCGCTAGACCGCACTGAGCTTCAAAAGATCATTGTCCAGCAACAGCAAGAAATGCGTCTCCTGAAGAAAAAAATGGATACGAAGCCACAATCTTCCGTCGCTCCAGAACAGACACCTCAGGTACGTCCACCAACAAGTACTCCAGCCAGTGTGCAGCAACAGCCTCAGGTCCAGCAGCAGCCCATGCAACCCATGCAGTACATGTACATGATGCCCACTCCAAAAGGAATGATGCCTATGTTTTACATGCCTCAAAATCTTCAAGCTTCAGGGATGCAACCAACACCAGGGATGCAGTTGCCTGCCGCAGGGATGCCCATGCAGATGCCAGGAGGGATGCAGATGCCTACTAGTATGCAAATGCCCACCAGTATGCAGTTACCCTCTGGTATGCAAATGCCCGGCGGTATGCAAATGCCCGGCGGAATGCAGATGCCGACTGGTATGCCCGGGATGATGCCCATGGGAAGTTTCCCGTACGGTGGATTGCCGATGCAAGGAAGCATGGCCATGGCAGGTGGAATGTCTATGCCTGGTATGACCATGGGAGCACAAGCTGTTTATTCAAGTGATCACAGTGGACAAAGCGACTAACTTTGAACTTGGACTGATAATGTAATTGACCACCTAGCTCAATACTCTGGTGCTTTATTACTACCCTGGATTTATATAATGGATATTACTTCTGAATATGTGTGTATGTGTGACAAAAAATGCATGGAAATGGAACCAGCAGCTTTGTGACATGGAACCAAACCCACAATGTCCAGAAATGGACTTATAATTGACAAAAAGCTATATTGTCATTGGATTTTTACTCATACAACAGACATGTCCCAATGTTAACTTTGTTGACTCGTCAAATTCCATTGATTGATGGTGATATCACTAAGCGCGGTTGAGAGACATTGGATTTTACTTCCGATACAATGGACATGTCCCAATGTAAACTCATCATTTGTGGACTCGCCAAGGTTTATGCTATCCAACATTTTGGATTAGAATTTTACATCGTTTGATGGTGATATCACTTTAGCGCGGTTGACTTCCAATACAATGGACATGTATGTCCTGCTGTTGATTCATCATTTGTGGACTCACAAAATTATATGCTATCCAATAATTTGGATTCAATTTTTTCATTGTTCGATGGTGATATCACTTAAGCGTGGTTGAGGGACATTGGATTTTTTACTCAAGATACAACGAACATGTCCAAATGTTAACTCACCATTTGTGAACTCAACTCGCCAAATGTCATACTATATCATGGAATAATAGTTAACTCTGTTTGATGGCGATATCACTTTACCGTGGTTGATAGTCATTGGAATATTACTCTGATATAACGGACATGTCTTATTGTTAACTCGCCATTTGTGGACTCGCCAAATATTATGCAATCCAACAATTTGGGATTCCATTTTTACATCGTTTGACGGTGATATCATCTTAGCGTGGTTAAGAGTCTTCGGACTTTTACTCGCACCACAACGGACATTTCTAAATGTTAACTCACCATTTGTGGACTCTCCAAAATGAGGACTGGTCACTGTGAAACCAACTGCTGTGTTGATGTGTGTAAGACTTGAGTAGTTATCCTCCACGAGAGAGCACCTGCGGAGATAGGAATTGTGATTGAAATATTAACTATTTTTGATACATGAGCAGCTTTTTGAAAAATTTGAACGTGGGCATTAAAACTGTTTTGCAACAGTTATTTCTTTGCTTTTTGCTTAGGATGTGTAGTGCCAAAAACACTGCAAAATGTTAAAGAGAGGTGTTAACGAGAGAAACGACACGCAACTATTGAGGCCCAAAAGTCGGGTGTCGTTTTTTGCCGTTTAGCATCGCCTCTTTGTTATTCTTATACTATTAATGCTCATAGATTCATTATCTGTTCAGTTTAGTTTTACAAAAATTTGGGTTAATGGTTTATTACTTATGCTGTATTATATGTCGCACACAACAAATGTTACTGATGTTAAATATTATTGTTGTATTTGTAATTCAACTATATATTGTAAAGAAATTGCATATTTTTGCAGATGTGTCTTCCGTTAAGAAAGACATAGCAACTCTTGTTGTAAAAGAGCATGTCGTCGATAGAAGGGAATTTGTAAAATATTGTTGGGAAAAGGGAATAACTATTTAACTATCTTTGGGTTTATACTGAGCACAGAAATTTGTCCCTTTTCGAAAAATAAAATTCTTTAATAGAGGTATGACTTTTTTGAAAACTGTATAGAAATAATACTTCAGGTTTAGAATTTTTCAAAGTTGTAGAATTGATATATATTTTTGTACTTTGAAATGGGAGAGAGATAAGTCGGTGCTACATATTAACCCAACCCCATGGGGGTAACCCTCACATGACATTTTAAAACAGGTTTTTGCTAAATGTTTCAATTTGAAAATATTCTATATTCCTAAAAATTGCGAAACTAACAAAAAACATTTTTATGAACTTGATAAGAAAGCTATTTTCTAAATTCAAACAAAGTGTGTTCTAATGGTGCACTTAAAAATGTGTATTTCACTTTCAGAAGTCACTGTCATATTTTGTTATAATTTAATTATATGTAGCACCACAAATAAAATGATTAAAAAAAGTAGATGTAGAATAGGTTTTTTTTTATTTCAATTAAAATATAAGCGCAACACATTTAAATGTGAAAAGTTTTGCGACTTTGAATTCCAATATTTGCAATTTTATGGAATTGATTTTTGTTTAATTTTCAATTCAGTTTTGCTTAATTTTCATTTTCAACATTTATTTTGCAGTGTACTTTGAAAAAGAACAATGTATTCACGATTCAAGTGTAATAATAATATGAAATATTGGCTGATTTTGGACAAGTTTTGAATTCATAATTTATCAGGAATTTCTATCATGTTTTGGATGTATTCTTGCCGTATTTCAGTCCTGGATGGTGCCTTTTGTCTGTCTTCCCTAGGCATCATGGGTAATTTAACTGACTTTTAAAATTTGACACCATTGCGTGCCTACAAAATTACAAATGAAATTGAAAAAATTAAATTTTTAAATATACAGGTATTCCGATATATCATATTTATGGTGAATAATTTACAATTTTCATACTAGAAAATCAACTATTTAAGAAATAATTAAATTTGTATAAATTATTAACAATTTTACCTTTTATAATGGAGAACTTGTATTCTATCTTAATATACCAAAATTTGTAATATTTGCCACAGTGGCACAGACTGTTAAATTGAGTAGCTTGCAACGGTTTTACACTCAAAAAACGAATTTATTATATCAATTAATTCCAGTACTGTTTTATATGATCTAGATACTGATTGTGAGCTTTAAGAAAATACAGTACGCTTTCTCTACCTTCTTAGCGGGTTGTACCTCAAACTTTTAATGTAACTTGTAAGCCCAGCACTATATGTATAAAGAAAAAATATTATTGAGTGCTCATAAGCAATATACAGTGTGTATAATGTAAGTACTATGAAATGTAGCTGTAAAAACGAAACCTTGATTTTGCGACGAAACAAAGGAAAGAAAAGCCAAATCTGTTGAAAAATTTAAATGAAGATTCTGGATTGTTTTATTTACTGATACCCTTTACTATATGTACAGCACTACATATGGTAATGGTTATGAAGTGTAATTAGGCATTCTGTAAGAACTTCAAAACCTTTCGTTTTTGAAAAGGTACACGACGAAAAAGGCGGATTTTTTAGGCGTTTGCTTGTTCAGCACATTATGCACTTGTTTTGTACAAATCCCACCACAGGATGTACAAAATTATCATTTTCGTTATGAATTTTCCTTTTATATGATCAAATTAGTTTCATGCAGATGAGACTACTATTAGTCAACTATTATTAGGTTTTGCAAGAAGTTGGTGTTCAAATTATACCAATTAATTCAAAATTTAGATTTGAATTTGATAAACCCAAAAAACACTTACAAGTAGTTTTAGTTTCAATTTATTTGAATTTATAGTAGAAATAATTTATAGAGAAGCAACGATAAGCTTTACTCTGTAAAATTTGGGGTGTAGAGGTTCCAAATTCGGAAACCAAACAAAGCTAATATCAAAAGTGTAGCACTTTAGTTTACTTTTTTCATTTGTATTTATTGTATACATTCTATGTTGAATTAGCACCTTATTCTCTATACTCTCGTGGTAATTTTGGATAAAATGTATAAAAAAAGGTTATTTGTAATTGCTCAATGAAACTATAGTTTTGTGCTTCTTTCCAAATAAATGTAAGTTAACCCAAAGAAAAATGTTGATTGTGAGTGTGGAATGTTTCTTAATAGTTGGTGTTTTCAGGGGCATTGTTCAGTAGAAGTCAGGTACCATGGTGTAACATGACTCCTAGCCTTGGATTCAATCCCGGGGTGTTCACCTTTACATGACTATGTGTACGCATGATCGTTCTGAAATTTACAGTTTATGGGGCATTTTTTAAAGCTTATTTGTGGATCGCAAAATAGGAAATAAGGGGTGTTTTTGACACAAAATCTGCAAAATATATTTAATGTTGGTGCATTCTGACAAATTAATCAATCTGTCTGATAGTATTTTGATCATGGATTGACTGTTGTAGGCCAAGAAAAAATCTTGATAAAAATATAGGCTAATAAATTACATCTTAAAAATGATGGTTTAAAACAATGAAAATAGAGGAGGGGTAATTTGCCAAATGTGTCCTTGAATTGATAAAAAAAGTGGCATAATATTAAATTTTCCTTGTTTTTGCGTTAAAAGGGGTTAATTTTATAAATGTTCCTTGTTTTCATGGGAAATAGGGGTCATTTTAGCAGTAAAAACGATCATGTGTTACATCTTTAAATACAGAGTGAACCCCCCTTGGATTCAATGTTTCCCATGGTGTTGCTTTGTATGTATGCCTAGTCCTGCCCATATGACATCAGGCAAGATTGATGATTAAAATTGTGTTTCAGAAATTAAAACTTGATTATTCAACTGTGCTTTGTTAATGTGTAACAAGCATTTCAGGAGAGTTTTTAATGGTGTACCTGTCAAAACAATTTAATTAAAAGACATTAACCTTTGGTGTTAAGGTAATTACGATTTCCAATTAAAATTCACAAGGGAAAAAAAGAACCCAGACGAGTAAAAACATCAATTTTATTTTACTACTTGGCCTAAAAATATCTGTCACAAATGAAAATTACTGCTGATACAATTTTCCTGATTTTGGCGTTGGTTCTCGAAATTAAAATCGGAATCATTCTGTTGCATGTCGTAGGCCTACCTGACATACTGTATACATGTACATAGTAAATATGTGAAATCATGTTCAAGACCAGGTTGCTTGAACTTGCTTCTGTGACATCCACTGAAGAATTAATCTTTATTAGGTCCTACTGTTTTTCAAATGTATTACGGTATAAAAATGGCATGGTTAAATGATTATACATGTAGATTAATAACTGCGAGAAAAATTGTACCAAAGTAATGCATGCGTGCTGATGTTGGCATTGTCCGCTATCACGAGCCACAGACGAGTGAGTTGGACAACTCCAATATCAGCACAGGTGCATTATTTTGGTACATTTCTTGAGCGACAAGTAAGACGCAGTTACTAATCTTATTCATACACAAAAAATATCATAAATTTTTTTCAAACAAAATATAACATATTGCTTCATTTTAGCCTTAAAACCTAAAAAATAGGAGCAAAATAAAATGTTACCCCCTAATTCAAACTAGATGAAAGCAAAATTACCCACCGGACAAATGAGCTTACCCTATGTGGCGCTAAGCACCCAATACACTTCTTTGTGTATGGTAGCAAACTTAAATGCTGATTGGGTACTACA
>JAUMTS010052236.1:0-10929 GCA_032273385.1 Ophiopholis aculeata | reverse complement strand
TTCTAAAATAAACAATGCAATATTAGCATTCGGTAATTTACAGTAAAAAACCATCAACTAGTTGGAGACCCCTTAAATTGAACTTTTTGCACACCAAATTGCATTTGAAAAGATACTGGTAACCGCCACATTTTGATAAATCTGTATTAATAAAGTTCTCATTTTAATACTAAAAGGAACTAAAATAGTCTTCTATTTATAATTATTCCTTCGATACCATGATAAATACCAGTAAGTACTAATACGTGTTTCATGACCTTGATGACGTTACATCGACATCCTGTCTGTTTAACACCGAAACATTTAATTTCTAAAGAAGGCGGACAGAAAAAAATAGGAAACAACAAGGATATTAAAAAAGTAACAATTATCAAAGAGATTCACAGGAATTATGTATTTATTGTTAGCTAGATGGTACAATGAATGGTAAATTATTTGTACCTCCCTAATAATATCATGGATTATGCCTTTCGATGGACATTAAAGAATACAAAGATATTGTTTTTACTCATAGAGCTTGCTTCAATCTTTGCCATGTTTAGTTTATTAACAAACTTAGTTAACATAGCATTCATGAAAAAAAAATACAACATTACTGCATCGGAATATGACTTTATATTAAGCAAGGTTAACAAGACAACGTATAATACGTCAAGGAGAAAAATACAACGATAAATGGAAAACGTTAGAATTTTTACGAGAAAATCATAACTAGTTTGGTCAAGATCTTGATATAACTCGATAAGTTACCAATGCACCATTTTCACTATAAATTGATGTTATTGTTCCGTATTTACGATGTACTTTTGTAATATGTTTGCAATTTACTTTGCATTCTGTATGCGCAAAACATGGCATCAATCACACAGCTAGTTGAAATATTTTATTTATGTAGTGTCATAGGAGATGTCCTAGCAATAAGCATGCTCTCTTGTCAAATTTCCTAATTTTACAGAGCTTTCCTTACTGCACCATTTATCAATCTCGCCACCATTCAATTTGTCATGTCTTCTTTGGTCAATACGGACCTAAGTTAATTGTTAAAATATTGATTGTTAAGTACATCTTTTTGGCCATGGTCAGCACTGCAATTTATAAATGACTCGGGTTACCAGCATAAGTTGGCGATGTGAGTTTGATGACGGCCATCAATTGACGTGTTTCCTTCATTTCAATGAAGAAAAAGTGTGTTAGCCCACTAACTCTTCCTGAGGATATTTGATTTAAAAAACCACGGCGCCGTGAACACATTAATGGCTGTCTATACAGCGAAAATTGGAAATTGCTTCTCCTTTAAGAATATCGGTAGCTTGCTGTCAATGGCGATAATTCATAAGTGGATGTGCTTGGATCTTCGAAATAGTATACTGGGTGATCCAAACTAGATCATACAAATATAATGGGGTAGGTAAATGGGACAGTAACATAAGAATGACACCGTTTAAAGCTGACAGAGTATGTTGTTAAAATGGCGTGCAGTAGATAACACGTATCTAACGAATTAACATAATAGATGGGTTATATTTCCTGGTTATATATATATGACTTGATTCCTTAAATAATTAGATTCAAACAAGATCCAAACTTCCTATAATTATATAGGCACGTGTACAAGGGGGCTCTTTCCTGGTGTCGTTATCATGTCCTTTAGCCTAGATGTTAAACTGTAGTTTTCTCAAAGATTATTTGAAAATAAAATATATAAACCCGCTACATCCGTACGTTTTGGTATCCATTTATACGGAATTTCACTACCATGATGTAACTTTATGAGCAATATACCGACTTTAAGAACGGGGAAAGAATTATCATGATAATTCTTGCAAAACACGCAAGATACTGATCAGAAATTCTTTCTTTAGATAACTTTCGGTTTATATAACGCGCGACATATCATCCCAAGGACTGAGGCGCTAGCACTAGTCCAAATGTATACCAGAAACAGATTTATGAAAGAAGCCCAATTTTTAAATACAGGAGGAAAACCCTAGTACTCGATACTAGGTAAAACCTGCGAGAACAAGCATGGACTGAAAACCAATTGCACATTAGGCGCCGGACTCGGGAATCGAACCCGGGTCTAAGTGGTGCAAAGCGAGGATAGAACCACTGCGCTACCTGTTCTCCCTATATAAATGGTGTAAAAATGTACAGAGCGTATCCTAACATGGACCAAGTTCCTTTTTATTTATTCATTACGTATCATACGTTGGTAACCATTATATTGCATATTCAAACAGGACCATTAGGACCATGTTAAAGCAGCCACACTCGCGTTATCACAACTTCCATATTATGTTATTGACAATGCGTCAAAATGGGTCGAAATTAATATGGGTTGACTCATAATATCTGTGCTTGAACAGTTTCAAACACCCAAATTGTAAATTATTGTCAGAAACTAGGGCGCATATTACGTCATGTATAAATACAACCGTGTCCGCAAGGATCTTCAATTAACGTAACATGAATGTCCATTGGAGTAGATTAACTAAACAAGATATTCCACATGGTCCAACGGGTGCACTTTCAGCAGCTGCTTGTTGGATTACTTATATATTTGATTAAATTTCAACATATATCATTACACATAGTAGTATTACTATTTTGAATACAGTTCCGACTACCGGTATGAATCAAACAATTGAAATGTTGAAAAAGTGGTAGCTGTCAACAAATCGGCATATCTTGGTTATTATTTTTTCCAGGAGTAAAAAATAGACACATGGGCCTTACCCAAAAAGCATCAACGTTGAGAGCACATGTCAAGATTAAGGTCAGCTACAACATTACCACAATGTAGTTTACTCCACTCTGTATCATTAGAAACAGATACTGTTTAAATATAGATATATATTTTACCTCTTCATTATATTAATGGTTTAAATTGAACCAATAACATGATGTCCTAGATGTTTTAATCAACTGATTTCTTTCAATTGTCGGCTGCTTTCCTGTTGTTGTATATGACTACTATACTGCCCATGTACATGTTGTAACTATCCTACAAATAATTGTTTCTAACATCTGCCTTTGGTAATACTGATTTACTTAAAACACGATTATTCTTGACTAAGGAGATCATAGTATAGTATTATTAAAAAAACCATTACATGGGAAATATATCTTGTAAAAAAGTTATCGGTATCTAAATTAATTGCACAAATGAAACACAATTAATCATTGCACTACTTTCGTAATTAATTGGTCTCTTTCAACTATCGGCCTCAAACGGAATGACGACTTACAATGTATCTGTTCTTAATTGATGCTCTAAAAAAAACCACCTTTGGTAATTGATTGACTTGAATATGAATACTAGATAATTCTATTGGTGTTGTCAAATTTTGCAAATATATAACAATATGTACTTTTCACTATAGTTTAAATTAGTGTTAGGTCTAGAATTGTTTAAAGTAGAAGTAGAAGAACGTTTTTCAATAAACATTTTATATGAAACTGATAATGTGGAATCAAAATACAAAATGCGTGAGGGATGAATTTATTAAGCAATCTAAAAAGAGGAGCAGGCAGTGCAAATCTGACTTCGTTTGAAAGCATTACTCTACTGTTACTGGCACATATATAGCGCCATCCCGCGAGATATTAAATAAAAATCCATATAACAGCTTGTCAGTGTTAGATACGATTTATCCCTGACATAATCTTTCCCGTAATATATCACGTATTGGACTCATAGAGCCTTTGTCCGAAATTGATCTATTTGACATTATTTCATTAAACCTGATGTTGTTTAAGTGTAAATTTTAGAAGCATGTGATGAATTTAAATCCAGCAATGTATTTTCTTATTTTAGGTGTGGTTGTTTAAAACCGGAAGGTACCATTACTCTTGGTTTCGATAGTAGTATTTAACACTATAAACAATTAATTTAACACAACAATATGAATACGACATTATAGTGTCCAAAATCTTCGAGTGCATTAGTTTAGTTTGTAAAGAATGTAACTTGAAATCGGTCAAATTTAACCCATAAAGTGTAGAACACTTTTTATTAGTTTTGGAGTGTTTTGGAGATGTTCGAGTTATTTTTTTAAACATCGTAACTAAAATTTATATTTACCTGTTTTATTAGTAAGGCTACGTACGTGTGTGGATACATGAGGTAGCCTTCTACCCATCGACACCTAGCACTAGGTAAATGTCAGTATAAATAGGCTAATTGAAACAGAGAGTCACATTTTCAATATTCTGGGTTGCCTTATTCAATTACGACAAGGATAGCGTCAATTCAATCTACATACCTTTGTCAATTTTGTAACCTATATCGTTTACAAAAGTAACACATGTTAAATCTAATGAAGCTGTCTATCACCGTTACTATAAGCAGCACCACATATTATTTGAGGTGGATATAATGTATAACAGCACTATACAATGCTCAAGGCAAGTTTGACTCCCACAAAAAAGCACCTAAATTATACGAGTAATTACTTCAAATCCCAACACTCCAATCACTTTGCATTAATTTCAGAAACAGTTATGAAAAAATATCTTTAAAAATTGAATTTTGAACCACTTACACATTTTCGACTATTATTTACGCATTGCGTAATTATTCGTGCATTTGCTTATGTATTTGCTTTTATATTTGTTTGTATGTTGATTTGTTTGTATGTATTTATATGATTGCATCATAATGAAATCAACTAAAATCGAACTCGATAAATAGTTCTGAAACTTGTTTTCATTTTCTATAGGTTAATGAACTTATCCACTACGATCGTACAGTTGCCATATGTCTGTGTATTGTTGAATACCATCGTAATGTAAACGAGGAGGTAAATGTATTCGTCTTCAGTGAGTAAGGCCGGATATCTACCAGGATCATTCACAGTTAACTTATAATAAATGCACTACATTAACCGGAACGATAATCGGCATTACGTTCTTGTATAAAGACGTCCTAATAACCCACTTAAACACCCAATGATATAACTCTATATGGATATGTTAGTCTTCATTAAAGGGCGTTTTCTTCACCCCTAGTAAGCCTTCAAGAAACTGCTTTCAACAGTTCAAGATTAACTACAAATCGGAAATACAAGCAATATCCCGACTGACTAAATGACACAAACAAAGAGTACTGTCCTTCAGCCTTAACATGGACCCTTAAGACTCTAAATTTAAAAGAGGGAATATCAAAGACTGAAAAAAGAGCAACCAATTTCTCTATTTATTCAGCAATGGAAAATCAGAGCAGATGGGAGGACATCTTCTCTGGGAAAATGAACCGGAAAGGTAATCGGCGATGAAGCAACCATGTGTACATCTTGAAAAAGTATCGCCTTTGCTCTTACAAGCATTTCATTCTGTTTGTGCAAGCACGAACAATCGACCCATTTAGCTTAATCATTCCTCTACGGGGTGCGGGTGGTATTTATCTTGCCGTTTTATTGCACACGGTCCCATCTTGCAAATTGACAAGTCTTTGGACCTGGGTGTCTTTTACTTTGCAATCTAAGAATGCTGTTATATTTTTTTGACATTTATCGGTTTTAACAGCAGTCGTGGGAAAGAATGCAAGCACGTCTCGGGCTTCAATGACGTAATATGTATTGGAAACAAATGCAATACTGATACCACAGAATTTACCTAAATATATTTATACCCACAGTATATATAACATAATTCATGCATGGTTTAAACTTCAATAAAACTATGTTATGGTGGCTATACAACAAATAGTAGCGCTTTTCTTGTGTTTAATGAATGGGAATCTGACAGTTTGACATCTCATGCAAACCTCCATTAGCGTTTTTCATATACCTTTTCGAAGTGGACAACTAGACAATTCGTTTATTTAGCTTCGAGTATGTTTCAGGTTGATTGTAAACGTGTATTGAATCTCAAACAGTACTCTATTTAAGTGCAATGTATACTACTAAGTTATATTAAAAGCACTTGGGTTAAATTGGGACACAACAAGGACAACCTTAAACCAGTTTTCCTTTGTTTCATTACAGATTCGCAACCAGAATGGTGAGTAAACTATTTTTAAGTTACTGAAAGTCGTCTTTTTTGTATTTTATCCGTAGAATATTTTGCATCAAAACAGCAAACCCATCAACTCAGGGGACGGGAATTGCAATCCTCTTAAGATGTTTTCCCCGATGTTTAATAATGCTCATACATACCGTGTAATGACATTAGGTAGTTTGTTTACATTTACTACGAAACAAACTCTGACCAAGCACCTTGTCCAGGGTCAGTGTACGCCTTCACAGTCAGAGGTAGATGGGAGTTAATGAAGCCTCCCCCGTAGACTTGACAGTGTAACAAAACATCCTCTAACAGTAACATGTGTGATGGTACTGAGCTAAAACTTGATATTTAGGTTAAAATAGTAATTTTCTTTCATATTTTAGCAAACAATCTATATAGTTAAAATTGAATGAATAAATGCACTTACGGCAAATCAAGCAAAATACAAATAAATTTCACATACATTGTATTAAAAGGAAAATACAAAGTACTAGGAACCATCATGTGTATGTTTTCTAATACAAATTCTAGAACTGTTCAGTCACGTATCACCTTAAAGTACTGAGTGGATTTTATATAATTCATCGAATCGTTCATTAATAGCAAATTTATAAAGATGTCTGTTTTGTTTCACAGAGAGACACCTAACAAATGGAAATAATTCTGAGGAGCTGTCATTACAAAAGCACTCAACCCCAAAAGCTCCCAAACAAATGCAAAGTTGCGTACCATTTCAGATGTCACGTTTGCCTTTCAATGATTTATATAAGTGAGTCGTGACTGCATATTAGTCGTGCATAGTTAGCTGAAAACGTGACATATATGGGCATATTAATCAAGTACAGTAAGAACGTGATTTATATAAAGGATCGGATTACTGGAAAATTTATTAAGGGACATGAGCAAATATTCTGCGTCTCATCATGTTTGTTCATAGTTAAAAGAGCAAGTTTTCGTGGAAAGAGAGTTAGTACCACTATAACCTATACATGTTTCAGAATTGTATATAATCACAAGTGCAAACAACACAATCTAGATATGAATTACGATATACCTCCAGCCAGCGCCCCAAATTGTTTTTATTACTTTTTAGTTTGTGAGTTTGTAATACTTTAACCTATACAATAATAACCAAGTCTGTTAAATTACATTATCGATGTTTTATTTTAAAACAGTATCAATATACTTTGATTGGCGGTCATGTATACCGGCTTATAAAATCAATGTATTGTTTCAATTTCCTCACAAGATATGTATTGTTCGTGTTCGTTTTGAATTAAGGGCTGCAGCATGGGTTGAAAAAATTCTCCCGAAAATGACCAAACCGTGATTTTTGTTCTTTATAGTTCAGAATTATATTTTATCATGTTTTCTTAATATTTATTTACATCATGAACGGTCGCTTCTAAAGCTATAGAAATGTTCTTTTGTTAAAGTATTATTTCGTGGAGAGCACAAAATGGCGTCTTCAAAGAAAATTGTGATTTTGACACGGTTTCGTTTTGTTTAAGGTTTTCGAAATTGTCGTTTTTCACAACGGCTTTTTAGCATATTAAAATCGAGTAAATGAATGTTGGTATGCAACTTTTCACCAATCTGTTGTAATCGTTCAATACCCACCCGGGTGTGAAATGAAATAAAGACTTAGAGAGTTTTTATCAGTCTGAATTCTGATTTCTAAAACTTCAATTCACGCCATAGTGAACATCAATTAAGTAGAAAAATGGTGAGCAAAATTTGCTTTGGAATCTTAACACTCATACACATTTACTACAACTACTAAATTATTAACCGTATGGATAAACGACGACGTTTATGGCGGCTAGTGCACCTCAAAACACACCAAAAGGCACAGTTTCGATAAAGAAATCATGTGTTGCTTTCACGAAAAATAAGTTCATTGAAAGGTTATTGCTTATGACTAAGAAGTAATCCTTCATAATGTTTATAAATACCAAGTAGGCCCTACATTATCTGCTGGTTTATTCTAAAAATTTAGCATTCGGTCATCTACAGTAGAAATTATGCAACTAGTGCGTGAATCCTTAAGATCCATGACATTTAATAAAACCTATCCTTTAATCTAGACCTGGCTATTAATAAAAGTGATCTAAATGGCCTAGTTTACATTATCGTACAACCGGATACTATGAAGACTTTCAAATCACGATTGCATTGTCACAAGAGTGAACAACATGTGCTGTTAATTATCTTAATGTAAGCTTTCCGCAATAGGGGAGGCTGGTAATGTTTAGGTTAAGTATGTATGAATTAACCTAAATAAATGTGCTTGTTCCAGATTTAACTTGGCAGTAACATATTTAATTTATTGAGTACAACTATAATACTCAGGGTTCGATCCCATACAAGTACCCTAAGTACAACTACAGCGTGTGTCATAAAAAAAATGTAGCATAAATTACAAAGAAATTTGTTTTAAATACAAGCACCCATTTTGAGCTATCCATATCAAAGTGATGTAAAAGTATAGGAAATATTCTTAGTTTTGCTTTTTGTCCCATTTTATTTAGACACTCAAGTACAGAGATACAGCTATGCAGAGTTTGATCTCAAATTCCATGTTGGTCTGATCCCGGAGATTATTGATGTTTAGCTATGTCTTATCAGAGGTGAATTTCAAAACACAGCTATGTTCTTGGAATCCAGAAGAGGGTGTGACAGAATTACTCAATCCATAAAGATACACATGCTGCTGGTATATGAGTTAACACGAAACACATTGATTGAAGATTTCAAGTTTAAACTCCTCAAAGGGTGCAGCTGGTGTTCACACATTTCTACCGAATATGACAAAACCGTGATTTAAATTACTTATTATATTTTAGAATGATACTTAGATGAAAAATCGCTTCTAAAGCCCTCAGAAATGTCCTTTAGTTGACGTATTGTTTTGCGGAAAGAACAAAATGTCGTCTGTAATAAAGTGGTGTTTTCGGATAGGGCTTCTCTTTGTTTACGATTTTCAAAGTCGTTATTTTTTCCAAACGGCTTGACATTTTTAAATAAAATAAATGTTTATTTGTAGATGATATTCGTAAAAAACTTTTGCTCACTCTTTTGTAGACGTTAGATGATCACTCGGGCGTAAAATGAAGTAAAGTATTTGATGGAACCTCTTTAGTATGAATCGTGTTTTTAAAAAAATCGACTCACGCCCTAGTGAACATCATTTAAGTACAAAAATAGTGAAATTTACATTTGATTGCATCGGTGAAAATCTCAGGGGGGCACAACAGCCCCCTGGGTAGACGAGGGTTAGTTCATTTGTATAAACATATTTACATATCGATTCAACTGATCATATAACGAAGCACTGTTATAGCGAAAAGCTTCAATAGTGGCGAACAGTGCATTCTAATTTCTAGCCTCTAAACATTATGTACTAAATTGCAATAAGAAAATGTTACAGACATTATCAAAAAAATTAATAAAGCAAATTTATGTCAACTCGTGTGCTATTATCTGAATTTCTTTTGATATTACGGTGGAAGCTCAAATCCTTTCATAGTCAGATGTTGATTCAAGAGATTAATGACCAATCGGTACTAAGATATCCTTCGGTGATGATTACGTCGCAGAACATTCGTAATAATAACGATATGACATTTTCAACAAATTAATCTGTTTTATTGCCTAGAGTAAACTAATAACACTATGGATGTATACCTATTGTATTTGTTATCAGAAATCAAATTGACGCTGAAAACGTATTGAAAAATACAAGTTTGTAATCTTCTGTTCCTAAGGCTACCAATAAGACATAAAACAACAAGCACAATCTGAGTTGCCAGTGCTACTACCTACTTATGACACTTTATAATTTTCTCAGGTGATGCTTGTCTTCGAATGAAGTTAATATAATATAATATGATATGATTTAGTCGCTAAAGTTTCGCGTATAATTTTGTGAAATACACAGGGCCGGTGAACAAAATAATCAAGTGGTTTACATTAAGCGTCCACTCACGTTGTTAGGGTTTTGTCTTAACGATTACACATTCAAGGCATAGCGCTCCTTAAAAAGATACCGCAGAAGTAAGCCATCTATAAACATCAACAAAAAGCATATTTTTAACCACATATTTACTTACCTAAACGATTCAGATTCCATCACCATTTAAAAGGAGTACAGTTGAGACAAAAGATGAAAACATGAAAGAAAACACACAATAAATACAACATTAATATATAGAAAAAGCAAAACAATCTGTAAATCATTATGTACTATCTTGCTTTGATAAATCTGTTACATATTGTGTTTAAACATTTTATATATGAAGGAAAATTTACACAATTTTAGTACTTCACAATAGTCAATTGTATTATTTTAAAAAAGGCATTTAAACACATTTCCAAATTAATTTAAATACATACAAAGAAATTGAAAAGTAAACATATAAAGCCAGACAGGAGGGTTGAATAGAAAATAAATGACATTCTGACTCAAACCTCCGCAAGCAATGACATACAATAGGTCGCACACAATAATGTACATTACAGATATACACAATTAAATACTATTTAAAAATACATTTCTTAACAAAAACATCAAATCCACCTCCAAAAAAATTAGCAAAAGATGTAAGAGACAATATTGCACCCGTAGTTGAGGACATGAATAAGCCCAATCCTGACTACTTTCAACAAGATGTAAAAATATACACATTGTTTGATATGCGAAACTGTTATACTGTACGTGTACTATAAAAGCACAAGCGGCTGTTGAAGTGTTTCTAAATTTTGGTCAATTCCATGGTTATACGTTAACGATTTCCAACATCCATTTTACACCCGGCAATTCAAATCAAAGCCTTTCCAAAAAAAGATCATTAAGGGGTCTCCAACTAGTACGTGGTTTTTTACCAAAACATATCAAATTCTAATTTTAAGTCTTTATTTCAG
>JAUMTS010052124.1:0-10930 GCA_032273385.1 Ophiopholis aculeata | reverse complement strand
TTCATATTTTTCCGAAAAAAAACCCTAAATTTTTGACCTTTTTTAATGCATACTTTTAAAATCAAGGCAACTTAACATTCAAAAATTTGAGAAAAACTCTTCTAGATATTTCTATTTAGATCCCACAAAGTAAATAAAAAATCAAACTTATAGTAAATCAAAGTTTAGTTAAGCTTTCCAAGAAATTAATGGCCAAAAACCATGGTTTTTAATGATTTTCTCCAAAACCGTGCTTTTATGCTAAAACGTGTTGCCATCAGTGTGTTTAGCTTGTCAATGCCGTTCTAAAAATGTATACCTTTATATGGTTTTGATGATAGGTTGCAGAGTTATAGCTAAAACACAATGGCCAAAAATAATGGGTTTACACCAACCATAACATGTTCATGCAAAGAGTGAGCTGGACTGTTGATTAATCCAGGCGACTCATCCTTTCATTTTGCATACCGATAGAAATTGCCCCTCAGCCACAACATCATGAACTCTTTTTAATAAGACACAAATGAAAAGTGGAATCTCGGCATTTTAAAATACTTGAAGATATTTGACAGAAAACTTAGTATAAAAGTTTGCCTATTCATGTGAGTGTTAACTATCATCTCTTAACGGCAAACAAATTATTGAAAGTTTATAATCGTTAAATGACATCATTCTAAATTTACATTTTTGTTTGAATTGTTACTATGACAATATAGCCAAATTCATACAGACACATTTATTATATATAACGCTCTTTTAAACCCTGTAACAAAAAAGAAATAATCTACGAGCTTTCTTTAACTTTCATTAACTTTCATTAACTTGTTAATTTTACCTCAATCTTAAGAATTGCGGTATTTGTGTAGTATGCTTATTTTATTATCAAAGTTCTAAATTTTGGTTCCTCTCTCTCACTTGATTTCGGTTAATTAGCAAACGGATTGAAATACGTTTCTCAAGGACTAGGCAGTAATTGTTCGTCGGAAAAGCTGTTAGCTTTTGAGATGTCACTTTGAAGAATCAGCTCGTTCAAGCATTGGATAGTGAATCGAGTTGTAGATACAGATTTGTCTTGACATTTTGAAATTAGCGTGATTGACGGAAGAATTGTTGAAATGACGTGCACTTAAATATTGATTATGCCGTTTGAATAAAAAAATACGGCAAGCTTAATTTAGCAAAAGGTAGAAATTAAATGAGATAAAACAACGTTGAAAATCAACCAAATGCACTGAGACAGTTGACGCAGAAAAAGTAGGTCTTAATTTGTCAATTAATTAAAATGTATTGATGCAATTAAATTTGCAATGATTGCTCTTGTTGCGTTTAATAGCTTTTTACAGTTAATACTGATTCGATTGTAATTTTTTTAAATACCAATCAATGTGTTATCGTTATAACATATTTTAGCAAACAACCTAATTTGCCTTTCACATCGGTCTCTCTGATGTTTATATAGTAACCGTGATTTCAAATATATAATTTCTCTGCTTCACCAGTCAAGCTCACATATTCGTACAAAGGACAGAACAAAGAAATCACCCACTACAACAATGTGAACAAATCAAAAATAATAACTCGAGAAGCATGAAGTGAAATATTTTAAATCATGGTAAGTAAGATATACTGACAAACACATAACAATATATGCATTCTACCTTTGGTTATGATTACTAGGCTACCGTAAATATAAGCCACAGACTCACGATAAACTGACCTTGGGCTCAAATCAATATTACTACCCGGTAAATCGTCAGCAAACATTATATTGGCTTTTAGATTTTGAGTATTTTGAAGAACGTATTTCCCGAAAACAAATATTGATATATACGGTGACCCTAAAATATGATGCAAGCAAAACGCGCCATTTTGAATCTTAACTATTGAGTTTTCGGTAAAATAATATTTGATTTTTCAAGATTGGTACCACTGCTTTAAAATGTCGTTGTCTTTTCATCTTATTAGTATTTAGCATTTCTTGCAACGCCTCTCCTGGATGTTCTACATTAAACACTCTATATACCCTTAAAGTTGCAAACAATAGATATAGGTCCCATCTTAAACAAGTACCAATTATCTTCTTCCTAAGTGCATTATTTCACTGCTTTTCCCGGGAAACCTCCAAGTAATATTAGTCTCCTTTACAGTAATGCAGTAAATCACAGACAGGGGATCAAAGTTTTCAACCGCGACGAGGGCTATTACACTCTTGATCATGTCTACGATTCACTGCTTAAAGTATCTTGCCCCCTGTGAAAGAGACTAATACCACATCAAGGTTTCCAGGGAAAAGAAGTGAAACAAAGCACTTGTAAGTGGTGACCAACCCATCAGCCAAGACGGCGAAAGCTAAAGAAAATGAGTAAAAACATTGGATTTGTCAAGCAAAAATCATCTATTATTATTTTTATAATTTGACATACTATAATCATGGAACTTGATCTATTATACATTTTTAAAAGATGGCATTTGTTTGTAACCCAGAAATATCCGTGATAAACCCTAGGTTTATGATTTCCATTAACTTTGGCCAGATATGTATAACATTATATAAACATTTTTTATTTACACCTGCTTAATGGCACTGCGCCTAGATATCACTTACGCTCATTGGGATGATATGTCGCGCGTTATTAACACTTAAGTGCATAACCCCCAATGACTCCCGTTAGTGCATAAGGGGGGGTCCCAAATGGACCTCCTGTGAAAATAACTTTTCTGGACAGATTGTTCATTGAAACTCGGACCACTAATAGAGTACTTCAAGGCAACCACAAAACAGAAAACAAATTGCCGATTTTCATTTCGCTCAAAATATAGAAGGGCATGAGTATAATTACATTTCTGAAACAACGTGTGGAATAAAATATCCCAGTGTGACTTTAGATGCAAAACATTTTTTTTTCTTCAAAAACCTCAAAAATGCCAATAAATAACGGCCATTTTTAAATCGACAAGGGGTATCTGATTTTGTTTCACCAAAAGTTGCGGAATGTAAAGTTAGGCAATTACCAAAATAATGAGCGTAAAATATGTTTGCGTTTTAAAAGGAGACGCGAAAATCGAAATGTTGGGTCCAAATGGACCCCCTTATGCACTTAAGGTTTAAAACAGAAATCTATTTAAGTTATGTATTTAATATCTGGAATAAAATTATATTTGTTCGCCGAGAACAATTTGTATGGTTTTCGGGCGGCACCCAAACAAAGACTCAAAAGAGCAACAGGTTGATGGCAATAAATAGGACCAATGGCCTTCACTAGTTTTTGCTGTCATTGTATGATGAAGTCTACGGTACCTTCAGATATCATATTGCATGGACATATCGAGTAGTGTAATTCAATCCGGGGTTAAGGGGTTGATTTTAATATCTAGAAGCGTTATTCATTTATGGATTGATTTTGTGTTTTTTCTCACAAATCATGTGCATCCGTTTTGCTTCTTACAGGTTTGTTAAGATCAGGGTTAAGGAGAAATTACTATTCTATAGCTTCAATTATCATCAGATAGTTTATACAATATACCAGATAGTATAAGCAATACAGGTGTCCTGCTTGGATGTATCATGAAGGGGGAAAACTCGGAATCTCTTTTGTGGACAAAGTTAAAGTTAAACTGATGTTCTATTTTGGCCACATCATGAGGATGACAAATAATGGATTCCAAAAACTGGCAGTAGAGGGCAGATATGATGGACAGAGGCCCAGAGGCAGATCATCTTAGCACTGGCTAGCAATATCAAAGACAGCTGCTAAGAAATCATATGTCATATTCTGTTAGTGAGGCGAACATCTAGTCGAAAATAGAAGCTTATAGATTTCTCTTGCGGAACGGCTGCAAGCTTTGAACCCAAGGGAGGAAATCAATAAGTCCAAGTCCAATACAGACGGTTGGAACTATAAAGCTTGTAATTCAATCACAACTTTGAAAGCTTTTACATTGCTAAATATAAGTCTGAATTGCAGCACAAGGTCTTTCACACTTTAACAAATATTTCTATTAAAACGCAAGTATCTAAGGTTCCCATTTCAAAGAGAAAAATCAGTTTTTTCAAAAAATATTTTTGATAGGACTTACATCACTTTTAGAGGGCTATAACAGAACAAAATAACCGACATCAGATTTAGAAAATGTATTTCAGTTTTAAATTAGGGGTCAAACATTTCTTTAAATGATCGCTAATAAAGGTTGCAAATACGTCATTTGATATTGACACTTGCGCGCGTATTATAGACTAAACAGTTCAAAACATTGTTAATATTAAACATTTTAAAGGGGTTATGCCGATTTCAGCCTCATCCCTAGAGTTCCCCTTGAGCTTAACCCGGAAGTAGTACTGGTTTTGATACCAAATGAAAGCCCATATTTTTCTCGATATAATTCCAAAATGTTTCCTCTATTTTCATTGTACTTGTTGAAATATTGTAATGTGAGTTTATTGGTATACCTATAATTAATTTATTTTGTATTATAGCAGCCTAATCTCCAGTGCTACACATATATTTTTGTCTCTGGAGCCTTAACAAGGGGCCTCAGTGAAGTAAAAGTAAGAATCAGCATAGCCCCCTTTAACTCTACAAAGACTATATTTAACATTAATAGCAACCAACTGTAATTTTGTACAGTTGTTTTTATTTTCCATGGACTTTCAAAGATGCCAAAGTGTCCTATTAGATTTGTACATAGAGTAGTAGCACGCAGCCAAAACTAAAATCACAGTGTGTGTGTTAATTTACGGGTTAATGTTTTTTTTCTGCTGTATATTTCTGTCTCTGTGCATGTGTATGGACACTCTTACTATGAGAAAATTTGCAAATTGTATGGTTCAGTTAACATAAAATATCATGAGCACTCCCGCAAAGGTCACCCAGTGGTCATCCGGGGTCAAGTAGAGGACAGTTCGCTTGGGAACTTTCTATAACCATTAAGTTTGGTAAGAAAACCGTTGACCAGGATACTACTGGGGTCAAATGTCACCCAGGGGTCACATAAGTTCAGCTAGGAGTCAGTTTACCAAGAAACATTCTAAGACTGCCATATTTGAAGAAGAAAAAAATTGTCGACGATGAAAAACGTTGACGGGGTCAAAGGTCATCTAGAGGTACTTGAGATTACCTAGATGTAGATTGGCTGAGGGAAATAGCGAACAAATGTGCTACAGGTGCTCTAGTATTTCTGAAAAAATGAGCTGATGATACCATGTCAAAGAATAGCAAATAAAGAAAATGAAATTAATCATTTATCATCAATTTAATTCATCTTAACCTGATACGATGTTCAGGTATAATCGTCTCATGCATAATATTAAAAAACAAACTACTGTATACATATTTTAATTGACATTACTAAATTCAGAAAAAAAAATTATAGTTATCGGGCTTGTGCATCACTAAAACAATTTAAAATTTCATTTAACAGTGGGATGTTATAGTGCTGTTTATTCACTATAAAACTGGTGTAGTAAACTTCTAAAGTGGTTGAGTCACGTTCGTGTACCTAACTTACCCGTGACTCAAATAAGAGCCATAAAAGATGGCACAGAGTCATTAGAGGCAACATAGACAACATCATATCCAGCTACTCTGCTATTGGTTTTTCAGCGCCGCCCGAAGTGATCGTTTGACTGAGGAAACTGAACCTAATACAGCACTTATGTGTTGTACAATTACCGACATTCTATCAAATTGACATAATGAAATGAATTGATAAACTAAACTTGCAAGAGCTGTGTTTCGATGAAATCTAGAAGCAAATGTATTGATAAAGTGAACTTAACAACTACAGTACTAATAAAAGGAGCAAGATGAGTGAACTGTGTTGCTAGTCTGAAGAAGCTGTTAGCTTAGCAGTGGATCGTCACTAAAATGTGACTATTCACTATTATAACAGTAAATCAGGTTTTATGGATTTTACAACATAAGTTAAAAGCAATTTTTTTTTTAAAGATCGCAAAAATTCAGTTTTTTTAAAAGTTTTTGTACCGGTTGCACAACCTCCGATTTTTGATTTTATGCGTAAAATCAGCAGCAGACAAATCCGAAATTGCAGGGTTTATAATTATTAATGATATTGTAAAAGATCGCAAAAACTAAGATTTTGGATTTTTTGCGCTGGTCGCACAGCCTCCGATTTTGAGTTTATGCGTAAAATCCGCTGAAACTCCGAAATTGGAGGGTTACAAATTATTAATGATATTTTATAGGATCGCAAAAACTCTGAGTAAAATCCGCAGCAGAAACTCTGAAATTGGAGGGTTTCATAACTATTAATGATGTTAATGATATTTTAAAAGATCGCAAAAACTCAGATTTTTGAGTTTTTGCGCCGGTCGCACAACCTCCGTTTTTGGAGTTTTTGCGTACAATCCGCAGAAACTCCGAAATTGGAGGTTTTGCGGCGGGCGCAGACCCTCCGAAATTGGAGTAACTACATACATGAGATAATCTGGGATGGTGTTTGTTTGCTGTGACAGGATTAAAAAGATAATCTGTTCACTTTTGCCCAAATTCTAGAGTCACTTTCTACGTTCCCTGTTTTTCAAATGCGGAGAATACCTAGTACCAAGAATATGTACCATCGATCGGACCAGCTACCCGAATCCCCTAACAACAATATTCTATCAGCTTCATTTTAGGGTGCGTCAAAAAGTGCATCGTTTTTATTTGTGTACATTGTATATTTCCTTTTCCAGTGAGCTGCTTGCAGTGTTTTCAGTGTACCGTCAGCTATCCTCTCAACGTTAAGATGGTGCTCTATCTTCAGTCGATCAATGAAGATTGGGGAATGGAAAGTTACATCAAGAAGACTGGGATATGTGCGGCTGGAAATACAACGAATATCACCGAGGTTGAGTGCGAGTCCAAACCTGGTTATATTGCTAAATGTGCGATTCAAAATGGTCAAATACTAACCTCTGTCGTTGGTAAGTGTGGCAACAATACACCTGTAAATTTAGTAGCCAATTTCAAAAACCTTTAAATCAATGTTATATGCTAAAACAAGCTTGAACTTTATACAGTGGAGCCTCGTTATCTCAACCTCTGTTAACACAAAAACCCTGATAATACAAAGTCATTTTCAAGTCCCCAGCATTGGCTTTGTGTGTTTAAAGTACCTAATAATACAGTGATCCTGATAACACAAGCCCCAGATATTTCGTGTTAAAGAGGTTCCACTGTACAGCTTGTTTTTACTTGTTTGTAGTTAAGTTGATTTTAGCACTTACAATTGATAAGTGTTTCCAGCAAAGGGATAAGGGTAACAAACTAAGGGACACACAATTAGATATCAGGGGAAGGGGGTAAGGAAGTTTTCAGAAAGAAAAAAAAATACATCCCAAATTGGAGAGGAAAAACAAATATCCCCCAAAACTAGTATAACAAAAATTGCCCCTTGGACATCCACAATTTTTAAAAAATGAGAAAAAATATTTTTAAAAACTCACCCCGAAAAATTGAAAGAAAAAAAAACTCACATCAAAGACTCCATTTAAAAAAAATAATCACCCCTTACCTCAACTTACCCCCTCTTGATATCTAATGGTACGTCCCTAATGTCTTGTTTGGAAAGCTTTGGTAGACTATAAAAATGTACATTGTAGATATATAGAAATGTACTGCTACTAAATGTTCATGGATTGATGTTTTTTATGTTTTGAGCAGTTCTATTAAAGTGGATATTTATGCCTGGTTTTTGAAAAGAATGCAGTTAAGGCTGCCCTGAGTTTGCACACCTGAAGTACATCTTGGCAACAAGCCTTATCGATAAATAAACAGGCAAAACAGGAAAAAGCAACTGTATAAAAACTCTCATCAAAAATGTGATAACAAATTGGCTGCATTGAGAACGGTTCTACCTAGGCGAAAAAAGCATGGTTCAACTGCATGAAACTGTGGTGCCATTTTACCAACCATGGTTTAGAACTCCAATGATGAAATGATGGAGAAAAAAAAGATTGCTGTTATTGCGTCACACAATTAATGCACTCTTTATGGAATTTTAGATGTGTTTTATTATATTTATACATTTTTAAAAGAAATATTAAAACTTTAAGAATTTAAAAAATCTGTCTGGCCATATCAAGGATTCAGAATTTTTCCTACCTCTGTTTAACCTTGGATCCATTCCACCCTGAAGTTCAAGTTGAAATCTCAATTCTGTAATTCTGGGTCACATCTGGCATTTTTTCCACATACTGTACCACAAGACTTTTGAACTTCCTGTGACCATATCCCACAATGCTCCAGGTTATGTCTAGTCTTTAACACAGTCTTGGGGGTCATTTGTTACAGTTATAGACTGATTTTCTGTTACATGTTTAATATCTGGAAGCCATCTCTTTGTGTGGGTGTGTGTGTGTGTGTGTGATTGTGTGTGTGATGTGATGTGACGTTCTCCATGCCGCAGGGTGTACAGACTTGAGTTCATTTTGGTAGGGGCCTATCTGTTTTCCCAGTCACTTTAAATGCAAAAGTATTGCTATTTGCATTTGTAATAAAGTATTATGTTCGCCAAATATTTGATTGGAGGGGTTCTTCAAGACAATTTGTTTGAAGATCCGAAAGTTTGAATGTCGATCCATCTCTTAACATGTATTTTTGGCACAGTTTGCCACCCAACTTTCCGTAAAATACATCATTTAACCAAATTGGGTGCTTTTTTAAAGCTTTTTTGGTGCATTGTTTAGCTTCCCCAATTCCCTCCATACCCTACATATATTTTTGGCACTTTTTGCCACCCATCAGTATACCAATTTTCCGTAAAAAACAAAGTGGGTGCTTAAAGGGACTGCCCATGATTTCTTCTGGTCAAGAAAACTCTTTAAATATTTCCAGAAGCAAGTTTGGAGACATGAATCAAAATTCTTTTTAAAAATTACCATTTAATTGCTGAAATTGTGAAGAAAAGAGGGTTTTTAGCAAGTTGTTTTTTTGTGGGCGTTATAATAATAATAATAATAACTGAGCTTTTAAATAGCGCCATTTCTGAAAGATCATGGCGCTGTTGCCTATTATTATTACGTTGCCATCAGGAAATCGTCAATCATGTCAGTTAGATTGTAATATCCCCCATAACAACTACTTAATGCGCTCGAGTCGACGAAGCAATCAAGATTAAATGTCTTGCCCAAGGACATAAACACGTTGAGCCAAAGAATGATTTACAACACGGTGCATGTACAGTACAGTTTGGTAGTCCATATAGGTCAGGATCAATTACACAATTGTTAACTTTTGCATGTTTATATAGGTCAGGATCAATTACACAAATTTTAACTTTTGCATGTTAATGCTCTAATATGGACAGTGGTTATTGTAACATGTTATTATGGTAGTATTGAAGGCTGTAGTCGGTTAATCATGCTGTTCTGACCGTGTTCCTAATTGCCACTGCAGCAAAGTGTGAAAGAATTGTGTTTGCATTGGTACACAGCTCAATCTATTGTCTGAATAACATTGAATATCTCTATATTCATTCTATGGGGCCCTACCTTACGTTAATTTTTAAAAATCTACGGAAGAGCAAACAAAAATCCGGGATAAATCGAAAAAGCTGCACAGAAATATCCGTAGACATATGGGTTATAAATCATCAAATATTATCTATCTGCTCGATTGGAGCAGATAGCTAGTGCATTGACTCATTATACAGAGGTACTAGGTTCGAATCCTAGAAGGTCTCCTAAATTGTTGTGACTTATTGAAATTGATGTTGTTTGATCAATATAATTAACGTTTTAATGAGCAAAGCGATGAAAACCAGTTTAAATTCCTCTCTCAATCCATAGAATCCGCTAGGATATCGCAATCACTGAATCACAACTAGTTTGGTAAGATGAAATGTGACCCCGCAATTTAAAATTACCCCCCAATCAGTGCACACGTGTTAACTATTATTTTGGGCGACTCTATGTAATAAGTCCGGTGTGTACCAATTATTAATTTATTTGGTTATATAGCAGCCTCATCCCCTAAACAAGGGGCTCAATTGAAGTGAAAGTTGTTAAATATGTTTTAGGGGTCGATGTTAACTAGTTGGATGTAAAAAAGAATCGGCATATCCCCCTTTAAGAACATGCCAAATTAAAAAAAAAAGTCCAACATACAAGTTGGTTTGTAGGTATGTGACCCGTAATAATGTCTTTAATTCTTAAACAGCTATGAAGAATCTGACACATTCATTGCATTAGAGCTTTGAAAAGACGATTTATTCATAGTTCTATAATATGTTTTATTTGGTAAATTATGATTTTAACAGTGTAGCCCGTGGAAGAAGCGATCCTGTTGCACGGAAGAAGCTGTACTAGATCTGCACTTGGGACACGTCTCTGTATTTTAGCTTCAACTTCAGCTCGTGTGGACCTTTGTCTCCAGGGTGTTTGAAATATCATAAGCCAGACTTCTGCTTCTATGAATGCTCACCTAATGTTGGTCCATGGATAAAACAGGTAGATGAATCAATGAAATACACCACATTTACCTGAGTGTGCTATGTTTCGAACTATTGTTGATGAGTAGGTTTATTTTTCTGGTTGTCATGATTTAATTATGCATCGTTTTCCAACCCAGATGGTTTAGAGTATACACCAACATAAGTTAATGATACTTTTTGGAAACTAGTGTTGTCATGTTGCATTACTGAACAAGCCGGACCAAGAGTCCAGTGGACTATATCTTCTGTTACACCGGCAGCAGTATGACAATTTGTCTCCTGGCCCCAGATTAAAGAATGTTATATTTGAACGTCGGATTCTTCTATCACGGTAAAAATAATACATCGAGGCATGTACTTATGCGTCGACTTTGCCATGTATCGGTCCTCTGAAGTCTACAACACACGAAGTGTCTAGTCCGCCATTGGGGTGTGGACGGCAGGCGGTTGGTATTTTAACGCCGCAAAATTTTCCGTTGTCGAAATCGAAAACTCCTTAAGTGGCTCTTTTTTTGGGTTG
>JAUMTS010052013.1:0-10932 GCA_032273385.1 Ophiopholis aculeata | reverse complement strand
CACCACTTCTGGTAAAAGATTTTCAATCTTGTATAGTGGTCGTGTTGATGCCCATTCTGTATACAGTGACATTTTATGGCAACACTTGAGTCTGTCATTTGTTTGTCTGTGTCATCTCAATTTGTTGCTCACAAATGAAAGGTAAATCTTGATGATTTTAGTCTTGATCCTGTCTCACCTAATTTGTCTGCAAACTATTACTTAAACATTTTAAATGACAAAGTTGTCTAAAAGGTAACTCATGATGATTCTAGTCTTAATCAATGTTAACTTGATCCTGTCCTGTTTCATTTGTTTGTAAACTAATATTCAGACATTTTAAATGCCATCACCTTGTTTATGTCAAGGTCTATGTCAATTCAAAATGTCTTCAAAATTATGCAAGTACGCAAGTACGCAATTATGCAATTTACATGATCTGTGAAATTTGTGTTAATCAATTTATTCAAAAGTTCCAAAATATTCTTTAGTTTTAAGTCATTTATTGCCATTTTGGGTATGTTTGCCCCCTCAGTCATGTACTTTTGCTCTCAATAACCAACTCTATAGAAAAATCTAGTTACCATACTGTGTGAGAGAAAAACAGGATTGGATGATCATTTAGTTAACAACTCTAATTAACAGTTATTAACAAAAAGTTTGTTTATAGACCAAGGTCTTTATATAGGACAAGCACCATAAAATTAAACTTCCACAAATTGATAACGGAGTCATCCTTTAACCACCTAAACCTGTTGTGCTCATGAGGTTTCTTAGGTGTGGTACCTCAAAAATCCAGTCTCTTTGTATATACAATGCAAGGTAGTTAAGATAATTAATTAATAGTCTCATCCCTTATCTACCGCATCAGGTAGGCCCAATCACATGCAGCCATGCAGACCAACCAGGACATTGAACCCAGGATGGAGCTCATCCCAAATATGGACAGGCTTTTCACACCACCATGGTACAAAGAATCAAGACTTCTCTGTACTTCTCTCTATAAAGAGGAAACTCAAATATAACACAGGAAACAACAACTCCAACAAACAGTAAGGGTAAGGGTTGTTATCTGAACTGCAGGTTATAATGACCTCAAAAAGAAATAGTCACATTCAATCAGATTCTTGGGGAAATCTGTGCAATACTTATTGAGGTGATCAACTTATCAAAGAAAATAGGTTATACCATTATTCACTGTTGCGGCAGTAGAGTACGTGCTGGTGCATCCCAAATCTTTATTGCAGACGTAATCATAACATACAGGTGCATATTCAGCAACATCCCAATAGCCTACTATCCTAAACTTGTAGTAAATTATAAATTGTTCTCACATGTATACTTCTTAACTCATAATTGATCAATGTTTGTATTGTATATCAGCAGGGCCACCTTTGAAAGCAGTGGTATCACTAAATAGTGTTACCCTGAAAAAAGACAGCATAAAGAATACTGCCACGATGAAGTACATTCGGGCATAGAATTGTATTAGGAGCAATCATTTTAATGTAGATGTTATAGCTAAAAGATAATGACTGCCTTCTGTAGAATTTATATTTCACAAAAATGATTTTAAGATTAGCACTAACATCTTTGCAATAAATCAATGTGTGACTCAGTGGTGTGCGCTTGTACAGACTGCATACACCAGGCAGGCAGGAAATTCACGATAGACACCGGGCTTTCCTAACTAGGAGGTGCTAATATGGTGTTGCAGGGAAATTATCATTATGGGATAATACTGATCAGTGGCCTAGAAAGCAGTTTGTTTTATTCAAGATATCTGGAAGCTCAGGCATTTCATAGGTTTTGGCTTTGTCACCAAAAGACCCATATTTACTTGAATGCTTGACACTTTGCTCCCCCCCCCCAATACAACCATCTCACCCTCTAAATTTGATATGCTACAGTTAATCAATATTTTGTATTGAACTGGGGGCGAGATAACAGGGAGGCGATAGTGCAAGGGGGCGAAGTGTCCTGTTACCACTTATTTGAGGGCATATTTGTGATGTTTGATTTGTCACAAACACAACCATAGCATATTTCACATTTAAGGATGGCAATTACAATTTCTAAAATAAAGCAACTTTAATGATTCAAAACTTTAAAAGAAACCTTTGATAAATTATTTAAAAGATTGATGAAAAGCTGCAGTTGAAGATCACCGACACTGAAAAGTCTTTTTGTTTTTTCAAAATGCTAACATGAAATTTTTCAAAAGTTTTACAGGAAAAGTTTTTTTTTTAAAGAGGAGTAAATACAACCAACAACAATGTGTTGTTAATAAGGCATCACAAAGTCAAATTTTGTACAAGTGCACATGAAAAGACCACCATAGAAATAATACAGATCTATGCGCAACCCCTTAACAATTTCTGGTGCCCCTTCCTTCTGCATGCATCAGATGGCTAACAAACCTTACTCAACAAACTTGACCAACACACCTGTTTGTCCCAATCTGAACATCCTCAACTGATGAACAAATAGCTAGCACACGCCTATCAGCCAGGTGTACCAGTCTGACCAGTCTACATGTCATCCTCTCTGTAACTAAATGACCTAGCAGACCTACATACTCTAAAACCACATTTTGGGAGGGAAGAAGTTTCGCGAAATTGAATACAAGTATCAAGTAAAGTCGTAGGTAGAGTTACACTAAGTCTAAGCGTGACTTTCCCAGTTTCATATTGAAAATAAAAAAAGGTTTTCATCAAATTTTGCTCAAAGTGCAAAAGTGCAAGAATAGAGATAGGATAGATGTGTAACGGTTACCCTCCAAAACATCCTGGCGCCCCTTTCCCATAAATCAGATTGCTCAGACATTACTCAACAAACTTGACCAGCACACCTGTTTGTCCAAATTTGAACATCCTCAACTGATGAAGAAATAGCACAACCATATCAGCATGATCAGCCAGGTGTGTGGGTCTGACCAGTCTACATGTCATTCTAATCAAGTCAACATATAATGCCTTAGAACATCATCTTAAAACCACTCCAAGGGATTTAATTTGGCTGATTTTGTAATACCTCACAGCCCCAGCACACTTTACAGATTTTTGGCTGACCACTGTGGCCCAATTCACCCCATACCATCGCCGTAGCATCATTTCAGGGACTGCTACAACCTCTAGGGGAGCAGTACCTTAATCATCTATCATTAATACCATCACAGCCAGGATTAGCTCTCTGAGTTTTCATACGGGTTTCCACAAGACAATTAGCAGTTAGTTCCATGTCCAAGGCAATTTTCTAACACAACAATTTTTCAAGAGAACATTGGCACCACTAAGAACCCATCCCGGGACCTCTCGCACTGTAAGCGAGGGCCGTAGAACTAACTTGACTGTACAATGTTAAAGTTATGTTTTTGATGACATAATTCATTTGCTATAAACCCTCCACTGAATGACAAGATAACCTTGAACAAGCAAGAGTGCATCAACCCGAGCCTCTATCCCGTCGCTCTGAATCTCTGATGTAGGAGAGGGTGCTAACTGTCCATCAGTGAATTGAATGACAAGATAACTATGAATTCCATAACCTTGAAATAATAAGAGTACAACAACCCTACTTGTATGATGTTTTCCTGACTAAATCATCCTAATTGTTGGTTCCACTCTTTTAATCCCAGTCCTAGTGTTGCCTTTTTTGGAGCCCAAAGGTGGGTGCAGTTGGATGTCTGAAATGCAACACTATTTCTAATGTACTTTTAAAATATCTACCCTAGCTATCCTACATTCTTACTGCATTTCCTTACACTAAGACTGTCATATTTCTAATCATAAGCTCAAATCATATCTGAATAATACACTATTGACTCCATTTTGGTTATAATAAAAAGTTTCTACGCGAGCTACAGTTGCGCACATCAGCCACCCAAGTCCTGCTTTTATTCCAAAATGACTGAGCATGAGATATCTATACTCTCATTTATTTTAGGACTGAAATCAGCCAAATTACTGAATTAATTGAGAGGGAGCCTGATTTAATTTAAATTGATTAGTGTTAAACCATCAACCAACAAGAAACAACCCCAGTAAAGTCGTAAAGTCATTCCAAATCTTTGAAAAATGCCAAACTGAGTTTATGCATACTGCCATCTTTTCACTATCATCTAAAAAGAGCAATGACACTTTTGGCACGGCAAGCAAAATCAACTCAATTGGGCAGGATATCTGCACACATGGCAACTCTGATCCTCTATTTCTGTCTCCTACACAGCTAACAACTGTGATCTGTCTTTCCAACCAATGACTCACACGTAATGTGCCTCTTTATATAACTCCACGACAAATTATCACTAATACGTGTTATTCTCACTCATCAATCAATCTGATGGCTATTTCAGAGATATGTTTTAAAATTTAGAAAGTTTGAAGTTCACTCAACTTCAACTTGGTGATACCCAACTTACATCTTACTTCCATCAGTTATTGTCAAAACCCAGTAAGATATACCTCTCTATGTCAATTTGATTGGAACCCACCAACTTCTACAGCCCGATATTAGATTGCCAAATACTTTCCATCATGCAACAGATGCGAGCTTGAAATGACCAGTATACAGATTATGTTCATATCTTACTATATTTGTTGTCATTCCAAGTGTTATATTCTTGAAAACTGCTGAATTTAGGAAACATTTCATACTGATCAGTTCCAGTCATTTTGATACAGTTTGTATATTATTTACAAATTTAAATAAAAAATAAAAATTCATGTATTAAAATGTTAACTGGTTTTCCTTCAAGAATTTCAACAACTTTGAACTCTGTCATATTCAAACTCAGCGTGAAGAACATCCTTATCATAATAGCAACTTTCATTATCTTGAAATCACACATCATATTTCACCTATGAATTTGATCATGACAGAAATCCAAAGTTGTCAAAATAAAACATAAAATTCACATCAACCGTAAATGACACATATGAAACTAAGTTATCCTCACCTTATATTTTGCACTGCCTGGAGAACCCGGAACACCGCTCATCGCCATCCCGTCACCGTCATACAATCTCTGCTGCGCCTCCCATCCATCACTTCCACCTGAGTCAGAGTTCCCTTCCCCCATAGATCTCCCATCTACACTCATCCCCTCGCTGCCGTGAACACTTCCCTGATCTCCCGGGTCACTGGCATTCAGCTTATGTCCTTGAGATGTTAATTCATGAGCCTCTGCATCGGTGATATCATCCACCTCAGTTGCTGCTGCCGGCCGCGTTGTCTCCGCGCCACCTGTTGGGCTTAGCCTCTCTTTAGCACGGAGTACTGCTTCAAGTGTTTGTGCCTGTGAGTCATCATCAAACTCTTCCCTTTCATATGCCTCACCATTTTCACTAGCCTTGGTTTCATCAGCATGTCTCTCGCAGCTGTTACCATCAGGTTCCCCACCGCTGCCGCCAGTAGAACTGCTCACTTCGTTGATGTCTCGTGGGGCCTCGTGTTCGCTAATTTCTTTCCTGTTGCTTGCGTCCCTGGTTGATACCTCCATATCTGCTTCATCATCAACACTGCCTGTTGTTTCTGTCTTTGCTGTTTCACCATCACCATTCCCTGTTTCCATCATCTGTTCCGTATTGTCAAACACGTCATCCGATAATCCATTCTCAGCCAAATCATTTAAATCTTTTGCTGATCCATTCTCAGCCAAATCATTCAAATCTTTTGCTGTTGCTGTTTCAACCGATCCATTCTCAGCCAAATCATTCAAATCTTTTGCTGTTGCTGCTTCAACCGATCCATTCTCAGCCAAATCTGTTGCTGTTGCTGCTTCAACCTCGACTTGTCTATTAATCATCTTAGGAGGTCTACCTCTAGTCTTCTTCACAGGCGATTCGCTAATTTTTCTTAAAACACCCAACCGTCTCCTCCTCGTCAACTCTTCCGTTTGCTGCTCCTCGCTGTCTACACTCTCTGACGTCATTGTTGAATCTTTTATGGATGAAGTTGAAGTTGTTGAAGAGGTTTTTCTTAGTTTGCGTGTATGTAAGGCACCAGTGTCCATCAATCTGATCGGTTTCTTTCCGGCTGTGCTTCGTCTGCTTCTCGTCTCTCTTATGTTCTCATAATCCATACCTGGGGACACAAATTTCAAGAAAAAGTTTTATTAAAATTGACACAACACTAATAAAGAAATAAAGGAGCTTTTATCTATTTTGAAATCGGTGACAAACACAGATAATTTGTCACCTTACGATCATCTTTTTTTAAGGTCAGATTTGGTGAAGAAACTATTTAGCTTTGTACTGGAAATGTATAGATTTGTACTGAAAATAGAATTATTCTGTCACTACTTAATTTTCCTAAAACAGTTCACCATAAGACAATTATTTTAATCTCAAGATTGGGTATAACATACGTTGATATGTCTTGTGGGTTAAGGCTAATTGATCCAGACTTAATCTTTTAAGTTAAGGATTTGTTGAAGGGGGCATCAACTGACTTTAAGACCCACTCTTGTTGCTTGTATTTCTTTGCCCTCTTCCATGCCCCCCTCAAGTCTCTCTGGTGGACCACTTGTTCCTCCCCTCCCTCTAATCCTCCTATCCCTCACATACCCTAATGGCCCTCTCCCACGTCACCCTCAAGTCCTCCACTTTTCCCTCACCCTCCTGTCCACCCCTTTCCTTCACCCTCCTGCCCCTCACATACCCTGTTGCTCAAGTTTCTTGGCCCTCTCCCGCGTCACCCTCAAGTCCCGTTGGCAGACCACTTGTTCCTTGGAAGCTGAGCTGGACCCCCTTCTCATTTTCTGTTGTGGACCGCCATCTTGATCATCTGTACAAATGAGAAAAAAACTGAAGGAATTAATACTCATAAAGAATTTTGTTTATATCAAAAAGAACAAAATTGCTACCATGAAACAAAATGATACATAAACACAATAACAATGGTGTGGAAGTCCAAGTTTTTCATCACCAAATTAGAGACAGCATAACAGGATTTTTGATATGGTACAGTTTTTGTTTGGAGTCAGTGAACTCTGTTCATGAATTAAGTATATCCAATGTCTTTGAGTCAAAGACAGCTACTCGCATTGGCCTGCTGCAGCTGGAGGAAGCTAGTACTTACTTGCTCATCTAATCTGAAATTTGAATAAATAAACCAAACACAATCAGATATATGCTTTTACCATATAGGAAAGCTAAATAATTTGCTTTAATATTGCATCCAAAATATCTGTAAAATAATGTCAAATTGACACTTACATGAAGTAAATAGAAATAATCTCTACAAATACTGGATATTAATCGGAGAAAAGTGTTCACAAATCCCATCAACAGGTGTTTTCTTTCCATGCACAGTTTTTGCACATACATATATCTTACAAGAAACAATTTGCAGTACATCATCTCCACTAAAACATCAATAAAAGTATTGTTTTAAATTCAAAACACATCCATATCGAGAAAATCACACGAAATGTTACATTCAACAGGTGTTTCCCCTTCATGCGCAGTATTTGCACACACACATCTCAAGAAAAAAACTTGCAGTACATCATCTCTACAAAAACATCATCATCATTATTAAAACTATTGTTTGAAATCCAGAACACATCAATATCACCATGGTTATCAATATGGAATATCACTTATATTGCATCGATGATGATTTTGTTTCAACCCCTGGTATCTACAAGATGCTTGTAACTATGACGATAGCAGCCTAGTTACCACTCCGGAGAGGTAATTATACCAGGGTTGAAAGCCAGTGCAACATTCAAGAAGTCAATGTCAATTGATGTCTTTTTATTAATTCATCCCAGAAATATCAATAAAATAATTAAACTGCTCTATTTTTAAAAGAAATGAAAAATAATAGATTATACACAAGGTGGTTAGGTATCTGTAAAGGTTTCACCAGAATATATTTTCGCTTTTTATAGGCACATAGCAGGATTATTTGCATTTGGCGGCTTCAGCCCCTCCCTTGAAGTAAAATGCACCTATCTTGACTCAAAACTAAAAACTCGGTCAAATGATGTACATGTACCATTATCTGTTTTAAGAAACCCCAAGCTGAGATCTAATAGGTGGTGAATCATCAGAAAGAAATTATTCAAGGTATTTTCCCCAAATATTGTAGATGCATAAACCATTTTAATAAAATACATCTTTGCAAAAATTTAACAATATGCAAGCATACTAGTACATTAAATTATGCACATATTGATATATATAATCCATCATGAAATTCATCTCATGAAATTCATCCCATTCAACATCCAGTTACTATAGCAAACTAATATTAAACTCCTCTTGTAATTAATGCATCCTTATGGTAAACCCATCTCTTGGTTTCATCCACAGATATGCTGGTATAGCTATCATAATATTTCATTTTACTGACAATATTATTTATCTATCTGATGCTTGGTCTTTTATAAAAAGTGTTTTATTTTGTACCATACTTGCAATAAATAGGTTTTTAAAAATTGCTTAAAATATTGTCTTTATCAAGGAAACAGAATATCTTTAAGTACTTCTATTCTTATACTTTTGGTTGATTAAAAATTATTAATTTAAAGGAGCCCAGTATGATTTTTAGAGATTTTTTAAAACCTTTCGTGATTTTGGTACCAAAAGATTGCTTACATTTTTCTCATATCTCATGTAAAATTTTACTGCTGGAATGTGTTGTGTTCCATTTGGCAGATATTAGTGAAAACGTGCCTAGTTATGGTAACCAATTAAATTGGATTTACCCAGAAAAGAATAGGCTCCTGGAATATATATAAATGCTTCGTAAATAACACGGCTTGACCGATTCAACTGAAATTTAGTTATAGTCTTCGAGTTATAGTTTAAAAAAATCGAACCATGCCCCTTTAAAAGCTATAATTATGCACAAGGTAAAATATTACAACCTCTATACAGGTGGTCTGTCTATCCACAAAGGGGAAATAGCATTATAATTATAAATTGTGTCTTTTATATCAAGATAATTTAAACTTTTAAAGCACTTAATTAATGTTAATGAATTCAGAGATATGTACTCTTGATTCAATTCCACCTGAAATTTCCTTGACCTCGGTTAGACTTAACAAAATTAATTAGATAAAAACTTCTGATGACCTGTACCTGTATCTTCTTAAACTTGAAATGAACTTCTGTGATGATTAGAATTGAATAGGCTAATGTGGTTGAACAACTCACTCCCAATGAGTGAAATTGAGGTGCAGTTTTATTCAAAGGGAGTAATTTGTAGTAATAGAATATTCAAATAAAGTTGTTTTAATAGAAAAGTCAGTTAACTAAATCTCATCACCACATTAAACCAAAATATTATTCAAAGGGTGTTCCATTTTCAAAATGAATACTAAATGAGAGAATCTATCTGAAGTTCACACTCCCCCTACAATCCTTAAAACTCACCCATCATAAAGTTTCAAGAGTATGAAGAGGATGTGATTCTTATTCCAAAAACTTTACCCAAGATGTAACGAAACTCATGCAACCACAGCTATCTCCAGTAAGCAATGATAATCATCATGAATAACTCTAGGTATGTTTTATCATAAAACTCACCCATTGCAATTTTTAGAAAAGGTGATAATGATTCCAAAAATCCAATCTGAGATGAAACAAAACTCTAACCACCCATCTCTAGCATACCAATAGTAATCATCATCCAAACTCCACTATTAGATTACCTAGAAGTCAAAGTCTAGACCAGCCCAGAGACCAGCCTCCTTATCAGCATATGCAAATACAAATCTACATATGCAAATAAAGCTACTGGTATATGGAGTACAAGGTAATAGTCCTTTATCTTTCCAACATCACCTTTGTGCCCTAGATATTGAAACCATCTGATTCGAGCTGAATATAAACTTGCACATGGGCCATGTTTAATCATTTGATGTACAAAATGTACATGTGATGTATGCATCACCATTTTGTTTTTGTCAAAATTACCAAGTTTTTGAGGAAGCAAGCTTCACCCCACATCGAACTACCAACCCTCTGTATGTAATTACTCAAAATTGTACTACCCCAAGTTTCAGACTCGGAACCATTTTCTAAACACGTACCTCTTACCACCATTTACACAAGTCTGTAAAATGACCTATTGGAAATATACCCTATGATCCAAACAAAACAGAACAAATCCAAACTTTTCATTTTTTGAAACATTTGTGTATAAATTGATAAATTTGTCTCAACCAACATGTATCAAAGTTTTAAAAAAAATCTATAAATATTTGTTTCCAGTTGGTACTTTCAATGTTGTCCCTGTTATAAATATCTTTATTCAATCATCCAAAACAACAACTAGATCAATAGAAATATCATCTTACTTTTAAAATCAAATTTATAAATTTAAATTAACACAAAATTATCCAAAGATTCTTATATGCAACAAAGTTAAAATTCATATGGCCTTATTTGTGACTACACTTAGACTCAAAAAGATTACAGCATCATGTGATATTTTGGTGATGATGAAATAAGCCAAACTCACAAAATCAGCCAAACTCACAGCATTGAAACAGCTCTGTGACCCGATTGTAACTTTTCCCTGAATCTCCCTTATCCATCCCAAAAAGACATCTTGACCTATGTAAACTTAATCAGTATAACCACATTTCAAGTGATCAGGGGTGCATGTACTTTTGCAACCATTCTCTACCTTTCATCGTTGACAAACATGGGGAGAACATTATAATGGATACAATCCAATCATTTATTGCAAATTATTTTCATAACACACACAGCTAGTAGGCTTCTTCATATTTAGCAAATTTAGAACACAACAATGTTATAATTAAATCTATCATTATCTCTGTGATTTTAAAGAATTACAATGAACTTAAAAGATAATTTTCTTACATATTCGAAAAGTATTCCTTAGTCCCTCAAGTAGTTTTCTTACACATACTTTGACCTTTCCTCAGCAAACCAGGTTTTCGATCATTAAAATCATACTAACCTTTTCTTC
>JAUMTS010051902.1:0-10933 GCA_032273385.1 Ophiopholis aculeata | reverse complement strand
TTCACAAGTTAAAATGTGAAATGACTCAGTCAATGCACACGGTCATAATTCTTTTGGGCGACTCTATGTAATGGCGACGCTGTGCGGCAGGTATACAAACGTTCTGTTGACTAGACCAATTGGTAATATTTTAGCCCAATTGACAACAATAATTATTGGTTAGATTCCCGAGTTACCAGTGTTTTCACTTACCAAGACCGTGTGTACGCATGCTCGTTCTGAATTCCACGAAAAAGGGGTCATTTCAAAGAATGTTCGCGATATTGGAAAAATAGTGTTGTTTTTTTGTGATTGGGGTACTAAAAATAAAAAATAGGGTACATTTTCATGAATAATAGCTGCGAAATTCTCATGTCTCGATCTGTATTCAGCACTCGCAATTGAACGATAGAATGATATTTCGCACTTCAGTCCGGTAATTTCTAAATGACGTGAACCCCAACATGCAGCGCGTGTAGGAATTTTCTTGTTAGTGGTGTGCGTCTGTATCAGAAAAGAAAAACGTTGGTGTGCGCCCTCATTTGCAAGTAGCGAGAAGCAAATTTCACAATTTTTGTCGATAATTTATGACCACAAAATCGACCGAAATGTGATATTCCGTGGTCTAAATCTGATATTTGTAGATATTAAACTAAACATGAATGAACAAGGCATTTTGTGAAGTTAAAATGCGACCAGTTAGCCGCGAAATTTACATGTACGATAAACCACCAATCAGGTAAGCTTAAAACTAAAACATGCAGTCAAACGGGTCAGAGACTAAAAAGGGGCCAAGTTTGCCACAATTTAATGCTTGCAATGCAAAATATCTTGCTTGACCTGCATTTGTAAAGACAAACACATTTGTTTTTAAAATACAGAGTCTGAGATAAAACAAGTCTGGAAAAGTGTGTTTTATTTGAACTTCTTGAAATGTTGAAAATAGGAGTGCTTTTATGAAAGTGTACTTTCTGGGCAAACAGAATTCTTCCCAAATATGCCAGAGTTGTGATGGACAAACTTCAGTGTGATACAAGCTCTACAGATGCAACTGTAATTAAGAATTCATCCAACCCAGGATTGCAATCACCACACTCAATTCTTGATTAGCTACATCAATAAAGCATAGGTCACACCACCAAACATTTGTGTTTGAGTTACAGATAACATTTGTACATTGCACATGGAAATCTAAGGTGCATGAATGACAGGAAATAAATGATTGTTTTGACATAATAAATTTGTTACATGTTGCACAAATTGAATGATTCTCAACATTATTTTTAACTGGCTCACCATGGTACTTAGCAGAATCAACTTCAGTAACCTCAACACAATTTGTATGATTGGGCTTAACATAATCAAAAATGTGACATGTGTTTTGATCATTTTTAAAACTATGAATATGATCATTGCAATCATCTTGTGAAGCTTCATTGATAAACACATTCAAAGTGTGAATATTAGTGTCATTTAAAGTTCTCAAAAAGGAATCCTTCCTGTCTGTAGATAACTTAACCATAGAGTTATCTGGTGGCTTCTTTCTTGTCGCTGCTGGTACTCCTTGGGTCTGTGACCATGCCGAAAAAGGGATGGATGTGAACATCGTAAAAAGTCCTGGTAGTTACGAGCGAGATAACTTAGACCCTTATCATCTGGGTGTAGATTATCATTTCTTAAATGTTTGACAGCCTTGTTGTCTATATAGGTCCATCTGTTTGTATCACAAAGTCCAGACAAGAACTGATTTATCAAATCAACCTTACTGACAAGCAATGGATCATCCTTCCTTTGGATAACCGAAGACAAGGCTACTTCACAGTGATTTGGAACATGTGCCTTAACAACATCACATAGCTTACGGTACTTTGTACAAATTTCGTCCACTGAGTTTCTTTGAAGATTATTTGTAGCGACATGAAAAATCAAAGAGTCCGCTTCTGCAACATCAGACCTATGTTTTACAACATCGTCACACACATGCTCCACTCTGCGGCCCCGACACTAAAGTTCTTGACCTCAGCACTTCTTGACAATCGTTGTCCATCTATTCTTTTTGAGATGGAATCCCTAAAAATCACAACTTTGGGCCTGGCTTGTTTAGTATAGCGTTAAGTGCTTCTTGTAAATTTCTGTCCTTCATTGTTCATATGAGGTTTGGTCTTGGAAACTGCATCTTTCTTCTTTGAGCAACCATTTTGCGAGCTCTGCTTGTGATCTTTCTTGTTGGTGGAGTCTTGTGTAGTTGAAAGATGTATAACACTAGCCTCAAGATCGTTAATAGCATCATCTGTCTGATGATACAACAAGCAATCGTCTGCGAAGAGTCGGACCCTTGATACAAGACTGAAAGCAAGGTCATTCACATAGAAGAGAAATCCAATTGGTCAAAAGACTGTGCCCTGAGGCACTCCTGACAAGACTGGTTCTAATTGTGATACACTCCCGTCAATAATGCCTCTTTGTGTGCGGTCAGATAAGAAGTCCGGACCCAATCTGCAATTTTCCCTGACATACCATAGAAGCGAAGCTTGTGGATCAATCTCCTGTGTGGCACCCGGTCAAACGCTTTTGTAAAATCAACCAAAATCAAGCACTGCTGCATCTACAAAACTCTCCTGATCGATGTTCTTAGCAATATCGTCGACGGTGAGGACAAGCTGTGTCTCGGTGGATCTCGTCTGCCTGAAGCCATGTTGGTTATTGCTCAAGATGGAATTTGCATCTGCATGTCTCATGATATGACTGGACACAATGTCCTCTAAGACTTTGCATATTACAACTGTTAATGACACAGGTCGATAATTTGAAGCGTCAGACCTTTTCCCTTTTTGAACACTGTTGTTGCATTTGCTTGCTTCTGAAGAGATAGTATCTTCCCTGTTTTAATTGATGTTTGGAAAAGGTATGTTTGAAATGGCAAGATGAAGTTTGCAGTTCATTTAAAAAAAACATGGTGGTATCTCATCTGGTCCTTAGGCCTTGTTTGCTTATATGTTTTCGAATGTTTAACCACACCTTTTCGACTAGAGACGAAATTATGTTGGTATGGACTTTCTCCTATAGCCTGGAATGTCACCAGGCTCTTGGTGGTGAAAACGCTGGCAAACTGATTGTTTAAAATGTCAGCCTTTACTTTACTTTTGCTAACAATTTGACCGTCACACTCCAGGTCAGCTACACCCATATTTTCACAACGAAGGCTTTTGATGTAACTCCAAAACACTTCTGGATTGTCTTTAATTGCTGTGCGTCCGGATTGTTTCTGATGTACTCATTTCGGGAAGCTCTGAGGCTTGACACTTTTTCTCATGTTGTTACAGTTGTCCCAGTCAGATGTTCTGCCTGAAGCTTGTTATAAAGTATCTGCTTTCGGAAAAATTTGCGCAGCAAGGATCGGTTAAACCACGGGACATTATAAAGACTTGATGTCATTTTATGTGGGACATAGTCATTCACAAGTTAAAGGATTGTTGATATTTGTTTAGCTTTAAAATTGGTTTAATTTGATATGAAAGGTTGTACTATAATTACCAACCTATGTTGGTATTCTGTGATAACAATGTCGGCTTCATACTTCGAAACATTTTAGATTGACCACATTAAGCAACTTGTTTTTTTACTGATTTTTAACATTACTTTAGAAAAATTTTGTTGCCAAATTGGGGAATTATTATCATAAAGGAACCTCGTCTCGTGACAGCTTTAAACTTAAAAAACAGCTTTTTATATTAAATAGACGATAGATAATGTTTATGAGATGAGCTTTGAAAAGAAGTTCTTTTAAAAAAAATTTATAATGATACCCAAATTAAAATTGTTTTTCTTCTACCCCACATGGGTTTGATTAAACAACAAATCGAACAGAACTTGGGTCAAATCAGAGATATCGTTTTCAAGTTATGGCACTTCTAAGTTGATTTGTATTTCATTACATTTCCAATCTATTAATAACAATAATGAGCTTAAATAATGTATTTTTGAGAGTTTTTTCCTTCAAAATTAAATAAATAATTCGAGGGCTTAGTGCCGGAAGGTCCTATCTGCACTTTTGGCAAAAATGAGATTTTGGTACCAAAATCATCCTTTAAACGCTGAGAACCATTTGTTCCAAGTGTCTTATACTTACAACACCATTATAGCTTGATAAACTTTGCGTCAATTATTTGATAACTTTCGGTATATTCATGTCTGTACATTGTTTTTGCACCCTCATTTTTTATGTAAAATCAAACCCTCAGTGTACATTCATATGCTACTTTATTGTTTGGATATCATACTACACTGTATCTAGTATAATTATAAAATATTTCTTGTTATTATAGTATTATTAATTTTTCATTTCTTACTGCTATTTACTGATTTCAAGTTAAATATATTTTTCATTAAATACTGTAACTTATGGGTGTCATCTTCCTCACGCTCTGCGTGTTAGACGGCATCCACATCTTATATTACTATTTTATATCTTATTTTATTGTTAATTGAATATGTATAAATGGAGATGGAAACAAATAAAATACTGAATACTGAATACTTATAGAGCAACATGACTTTCTGTTTACCCAGAAGACAAACGTTAAGTACTTTGGTTAGGCCTATCAAAGGTTAATTAGCTCATGCACAATCAAGCGCACATAGCGCTACGGATAAATGTATATAGGAGAAGAATGTGCTCTTTCCGTGACCAGCACTTTCATTGACGAATAGTGCAATAGTACACAGTTATAGTGCAATACAGTTTCACGTGGATGGGATAGGTATTTGGGGGAGTATCCGATCGAGGGAAGCGTACATGGTTGTTTTTAAAATTTCAAAAAAAAGTTACAGCCCACATGCACATACAAGCTCATACTGATAGTATCTATTGTACTTTCACTTTTCGATTTCAACAATGCCCTAACTTGACCTTGCTTGATCTATAAATGCAAAACCAATGGTGCGATTTTGAGGTGCTAAAATCAGAATTATTAGTACACTTCAATAACTTTGAATTGCATACATTTTGGTAAACAGGAAGACATAAACTATTTACTACTCGTACTATACTATATTGTTTTTGCTGTTGCTAGCCAACTTAATTACTCAATTAAATTTAAAATACTTGATAATTACCGAGATTTATAAAGCGCTATATCTTGCCAAAAATAGCAATCTGTTTGTATCAAAAGTGCTTCAATTGTATTAACAAATATGTACTGAAATGAGTTCATCCGTCACTAAGTTCAATCATAAATATTTTGTTTGTACTGCCAATTTCTTCGAACTTTCACCCAGAATCTTTACAATAAAGTCACTTGTTGATTATAAGTTTGTCTGAGAGACATCTTTGTAATGAATAATTGAACAAAATACATTGTCCAATTGAATAGAATGATGCATATGTGAATGTGCCATATAACTAGCGCCCGCAGACGTTTGTATATTGGGTCAGTACGATTATAAGTTGCAAAAGGAAACAGCAAGTACATCATGATTTGCCCTGGATCCATTTTCACTAACAATTAGGCCATATTACTTTGGTTTTAACATAATATAATGTTGTCATTTTGATAATAGACCGCGGTCGCCGGTCCAAAGTATAAGCCTTAATATCGCTCGAGACCCGATTCTGGCCTGAAAATTGGTCACTTAATTTTGTTTCTTCTGCTAAAATGTTGGGCCTCCACAAGGCCACATTCAAGATGATCTTTAGTGGGATGCCCAAATTGTCCATGTGTAAAAATACTAGGCAACCCTTGTTATGTTGCTAGCCTTAAGCCGTTTGGGGGTAACTCACCTGGACTGATTTATGGGTTTTTCAATAGTTACCTCCGCCCCTTCTGTAATACTCTAATGTCATACTACAGACAAACGGTTTTGTTTGTTGGAGAGCATCCAGAAGTAGGGCCTGCAAAATTAAATTGGGTCTGGATTATAATTCCTACGACCGTGCTTTGACTGTTGCAATTTAGATACTTTGTCTTCAAGGAAGAAGGCACCCTGCTTGAAGTTTGCTGGCCGTCTTTCTAAATCTAAACCCACTTGCAAGTTGTTCATGAAAGACATCTTAGGAACGCCAGTGATCCCACTTAGCTTCCGGTGCGTGCCCAACAGCGGTTTTCCAGGAGTCCTGTTCCTTCATTGATTCAACGAACTGCTCGTAATTCCACTTTCCTCCCAGTGTTGGGTTCTGATCAAGGCCTTCTTTAGCTGTCTTAATCAGTACTTACGCTTTATTTATTGTCTTAATATCTTATAATTTGTATATTGCTTGTTTTGAATTCTGCAATAAAATCCAAACCATAAATATCTTATTATACCAGAACAAAATAACACGTATTGTGTAACTGTGCTCTGTAGACTGGAAATTATAACAATGCATTGGTAACCCGAAAGATATAGAACGAATCGGATGATTCAAAGCACCACGCATTTAGTTTGGATTTGAATTGATATGGGGTATGGTAACGGGGATGACTGGTAATATTGACCCCCACTTTTTTAATTTTCACCGTGTCTATCCCATATAATGTTCTTTTCTATCACTCAATGACCTATTTTCAATAATCCTGGAGCCCCGTTTTTAAAGATTTTTTTTTAAAGTTTCAACATTTTCTGAAACGTTAACTTATCATATACAGTATACTACATGCCCAAATAATAAAAACTATTTTGGGCATTATGAGTATAAAAATTGATAAACTAAGCGTTCAATCCAAATTTTGGTTATACAAGGGTCACATCTCCACATGACTGATGAACTTGAATGCATGGTCTTACTACGATAAGTCCTGGTTTAACTATTTTGGACATAATGAGTATCACAATTGATAAACTATTTATAAGCGTCCAATAACAATTTTGGTTATGCAAGGGTCACCGTGATCTCCACATGATTGATGAACTTGAAAAGTCTTTACTACGATATTAATCTTGCCCGATCAGTCCTCGTCGTATTTGCTTGTTTTTTTTGTTTGGACACATTTTAAGCTAACTGAAATCATGCATGGTCTTAAAACGCTCTAACGCATGTGGATTGGTATTTTACAACTCATGGCATCATTACGTGTAACTAAGAACAAAATGTGCATGCATTTTATAGTGTTTTGAACCGCCGAGTGTTTCGAGTATAAATTCAATCTTAGCGGAGACTTTTTCGAATCATATGATTCATGCTGGTCTTTGGACATGCCCCACTCTAGCTAACCCATAGTCCCTTTGACAGATTACACTGAGAAACTCCCCTCTTAAAACTCTTTCTCTAAAAGAATATAGGCTATCTAAAGCTCGGCAAAGGCAACTGTGTCTCTGCCTGCCGGGGTTCCCCCGGACCCAAGTGTGTTTCCAAACGGAATGACCGGTTAGCTAAAACTGAAATTGAAATAAATGAAAAGTGTATGAAGAAATCATTATTACACATACTTTAAATGAGGTGTACTTAGCCTGAAATACTGCAGTAAGAATAAATAAAATACCAACAAAATTTACTATTGGGCTATCGTGCTTAAAGTAATACCAAAAATCAACTGGTTTAGTTTAGCTCACTGAGTCCGCCAGTTTAGTATTTTCGTATTCTTAACACTCGTAAAGTGTCAATCCATTGTGAAACTACCGAGTCATTTACTTCAGTAAACCACAGAGCGTTGAAAGTCACGTAACTTATATTCAGTAACGATTGTGCTTTATTTTATTCATTGCAGAATAGAATGAACGAACCACAGCGACCAGAAATAACTGAAGTTACCTGCGCTACACACACCGAAATGACTGAAGCAATTCATATCGAGAGCTTCGATGAAAACAACAATGACACAGAGGAGCCCGCGTCCATGCAAATGACGCAAGAACGTACAACACTTGACGCGTGTAGAAAAGACGTGGCGGCTGCTGGAATAATGTTAAATGGGACGTCCCTGCAAGAACATTGCAGCGAGCAACTTCAGAATGCCTCCATACATTCAGATCAAGTGGCCAATATTGTCTCCGGATGTGTCGCACCCGTGCCTTCTTGCGATTCTAGTATTGGTTATGGGCAGGCTAAACAAGCAAATTTGATAGATAATGTGGATGTAAAATCACTTGTACAATCAATCTCCCAAGCTGGTATACACCTTGCCAACAATGAAGTTAAAGATCGTTCTGAAGAAATCTCTAGCGACATGATGCCAGACCTGACAGGTAGCACGGCCGTTACGTTGGATACAAATAACAACATGGTCATTGCTGCCACAGAATCTCTCCAGTTCCAAGCAAACCGTGCTTTGACGGCGGAGCCAAGTCAATTTACCCAGCACTCCGATGTACCGTTACATGATAACCCACCGTCAATCAATGATAATGTCATAAATATGGTTACTCAGTGTATGTTAGATAAAGAGTTTTTATCTGACGTGTCTCCAGATGTCCAAAAATCAGCGTTTATTTTGAAATACATTGAAGACCTTAACAAATTTACGAAACAATGCCGAGTACCAAAGAGTTCATTTGTGCCGAAATTGAACCCACCGCAGATGTATCGTGGACGTGGAGGAGCACGAAGACGCTCAAGAAAGTCACCATATGTTGCTCCCAGTTCTAATATAAACTATCGGTTGTCGATAGCTGGTGCCAACAATGGATTTGAACTATCATCAGATGCTAACATTGCACATCTTCAATCTCCTGTCCAAAACAATCTTTCGGAAGATCAGTTGTTTGACATTAGTGGAAAACCATTGCGTAAACTTGCTCCCAAGCAAAGCGACGGACAATTAACCAATCAGCAAACAGTTATACCTGTGCTCTTTCCTACATCACCTATCGCTTATCCAATGACTTCGCCAATACCAACTTTTGACGCTACGTCATGCAATGTCCCTTTCTCGGCAGTACCTCTTCAAGACCAACCACTTGATCTTTGTACCAAAATCAGTCCCTCTAACTCCATAGTATCTTCTCCACCATCGTCGCCTTATTCTGTGGATACTGAAGAAGCTCCTTTAGATTTATCGACAAATCAATCAAGATTATATGAAAATCCTAAACGTCAGCTTCAGCAATGCCAACCAAGACATTTGTCAAGAAATCTCTGGCAGACTCCTCTAGGGCCCATCACGCCTGACCGCCGTCAATCTGGTGGGCCGTCTAGTCCTCTTGGAGGGGACATGGTATCTGATACCGCGGTTACCTCTCCCGGCATTAATAGTCACACATTATCAATGGCATCTATGGAGTCCGTTTCACAAACAAATTTTCTCCCTAAAGATCTTCCTGAAGGAACAGTAGCCATGCCAGGGCCAATACGACATTATAAGCTGACAAAACAGCAGGCGTGTCAACATAACGAACCCCCAACTTCGGAGAGACCGTATATGTGTCACGTGTGCGGAGCCACTTTCAAGCGAAACAAATCTCTCCAGCAACATCATCGCGTGCACTTGCCTCAAAAGTTCTATGACCATGAAAAGGAAGATTACCAGCACTCAGAGCCAAAGCCGGAGGCATCGTACTTTCCATGCGAAGTTTGTCCGCGAACATTCACTCATTTCTCCCATCTTAAATCGCATGCTCGCGTACACCGGCCTCACAACGTGCAGCAATCCTCTTCTCCTGGCCCATTTTCCAATGACAGCAATCTTATGAAACACGAGGAGCTGGATTCGTTTGAGCCAAAGCCATATACGTGCCCCTACTGCCCCCTTCGCTTTAAGTATTCGGGTGACGTCAAACGCCACGTTAGAGTACACACGGGAGAGAAACCGTACGTGTGTGGATACTGTAAGATGAGGTTTACCCAGAGTAACACGTTAAAACAGCACGAACGAACGCATACGGGAGAACGGCCATACGCCTGTCATAAATGCGACATGAAATTTACTCAAAGCGGCAGCCTCAAGTACCATTTGGCCCACAGACATCCAAAAGATGTTCAGACTATATTTATTACCAACATGCCCAATGTGAACAACTCGCCAACGCAAACACTACCCTTGGGCTTTCAGGTTATTAGTATGAACAACCCAATTATGGGTTCTTAGCCTTAAAAAATAACACGTCAATTGGACGTATCATATCGGCAGGATTTGCTAAGATCATGAATTTGAGTTGAAACTAATACAATTGAACACGTTGGACACGTGACACTAGAAGTGTCACGGCCTATGAACATCCAACACTGAGAGAAAAAATTGTCATGGAAAAGCTTGTAGCAGGGGGAAATCCTGTAACGGCGCCATAATAATGGACAAATGTTATAAACAGACTCAGGCTAGAAAATTGGAATCAATGTTATATACCACGCGTGCCAATAAATCAGAGCGGATGTGTATGACATTTAAACAAGGAATGGGGCTGTGTTCATATGTCACTTGTATAAATGTCATTTTCCCATGATCCAGCTCATTATGTAGGCCCTATAGGCCTACGATTAGCATGACTGATTTCAATACCTTTGTTACCCTCTTTTAATATTAAGTTCAATCCTGTTTGTAGCAAGTTCATTATTTTATTCTCAGAAATAATGATTTAATATGTTTGATTATTTTAGACGATAGTCCTAAACTTGACTTTAATTATACGGGTGACGTCAAACGCCATGCCCGAGTTCACAGGTGAGAACTTGTGCGTGTGTGGGCACTGGGTACTATTTTAAATATGAAGTTCACACCCAGACCAGAGTAATTCACGTTAAAACAACACGAACGAACGCATACGGGAGAACGGCCATACGCGTGTCATCAATTTGAAATGAAATTCACCCAAAGCGGCAATCTCAAGTACCATTTGGCCCACAGACACCCAAAAGTACTGTGTTCAATGGCAATATAAACAACTCGCCAGTTGATATGAACACCCCAATTCTAGGTAATTAGCCTAAATATGACAAATTGGAAGTAACATCGGTAGGATTTGTTAATGATACTGTTGAAATTAAAATGGAACATTATAGTGTTAGGGCCTACAAACCTCATGTGTGAGAACATGAATTATGAAA